>KZ072928.1:138906-155116 GCA_002091845.1 Anopheles cracens | reverse complement strand
TCCGTCTTGTAGCGCACTTGATCGATGGACTCTCCTGGCAGGATCCGGTAGCTGGCGAGCAGCTTCACAAGCGTCACCTTCATCTCGAGCAGTGCGTACTTCTGTCCAATGCAGTTTCGGAACCCAGCACTGAACGGAATGTAGTCATACGGACCGCGCTTGATTTCGTTGTCTTCCGAAAAGCGCTCCGGAATGAACTTTTCCGGATCGGGGAACACCTTCGCATTGCGGTGGACGTTGAAGATGTTTAGGGAGATAGTGGTTCTCGCTGGTACCATTGTGCCATCTGAAAAGATCCAAATTGTTCATTGAGCACGCTAATCAATGTTGCAACCCCATCCAGTACGTACTCATCTCCATATCTTCCAGCAGCTTTCGTCCAATGAAAGGAACAGGGGGTACCAGTCGCAGTGCCTCCTTCACCACCAGATCCAAGTACTTCATCTCCTGCAGCAACGAGCTCGTGAGCGGTGTCTTCTTCGCGTTCGCTCCCAACATTCCGTCGATCTCCTCGTACAGCTTCTGCTGCACGTCCTGGTGCTTGGCCAGTTGCAAAATTGTGAACGTTATCCCGGACGTCGTCGTGTCGTGTCCCTCGAACATGAACGTGTCCACCTCCTCCCGAATGTCCGCCGTGCTGAGCGGCTTGCCATCCACCGTCACCTTCAGCAGCTGATCGAGGAACGTGTCGCGGCGCTTCGAGTACAGCTCGTCCTCGTCCCCGTTGAACTCCACCTTCCCGATCGCCTGTTCAGCCTGCAGCTGGCTGCGTCTCGTTTCGATCACCGAGTTGGTGAAATCGTGCAGCTTCTTGATCACGCGGCCCTGCTCACGGGCGAACGGGTACAGGAAAAACAGAGACGGAAACTGGCGCAGTACGCTAAACACGCGACGGAATATATACTCCGACATTTGCTTCACACCCCGTGCGTACTCGTTGTTTGGATCTTCCTGCGCGTTGATTTGAACTCCCATGGAGGTGGCTGTGGCGATTCGTTCGAGATAAGGAAGAAATGCGTTAAAACGTTCCAGCTTACTCCGGCGATAAGACGCGCGGACACTTACCGCAGATACTATCGAGCGCGTACAGCGTGATGTAATCGTAGATATCGAACTCCTTCTTGTCCACCTGCTTCTCGAGCTTGGCCACCAGCACGTCCGCCTCATGGTTGAACACGTCCATAAACTGGTCCAAAATTTTGAAATGGAAAGCCGGGGTGATGATACGCCGACGTTGGAACCACTTCTCGCCGTACGAAAGCAGCAGCCCAGTGCCGAGCCAGGGCTCGAGGAACTCGTACGGGAAAGACTTCTTGGTTGTCTTGGCGAGCAGCACTTTCTCCACATTCTCCGGGCTTGAGATGTCCAGCACTAGGTCGTTGAAGGCACCGAACATGCCGACATCAGCTCCATATTTCTTGTGCAAATCATTCAGCAGATCGAATATTTCTTACGGGATAGAAAGAGGATCATCAGTATTCAAGCACGATACCATACTCCAACCACCTACCTGCAACAGATTTGTTTCGGAAGAGGTAGAAACATCCCAGGAAGTAGTCCGGATAGGGTCCATTAAAATGGCTACAAACTTTCAGCAACTTTTGGCGCTTTTGGTGGAACTTGAGCAGTACGTAGCTCAAGTACACCACCACGATGGCCACTAGGAGAATCATTTCAAACTATAAAAACCACTATCGCACACAACGTCTCGATGTTAACTGAACGTAGAAGTCGATCCGCCTAATGTCAGTTGTTTTAAATGTCCGTCTTGTAGCGCACTTGATCGATGGACTCTCCTGGCAGGATCCGGTAGCTGGCGAGCAGCTTCACAAGCGTCACCTTCATCTCGAGCAGTGCGTACTTCTGTCCAATGCAGTTTCGGAACCCAGCACTGAACGGAATGTAGTCATACGGACCGCGCTTGATTTCGTTGTCTTCCGAAAAGCGCTCCGGAATGAACTTTTCCGGATCGGGGAACACCTTCGCATTGCGGTGGACGTTGAAGATGTTTAGGGAGATAGTGGTTCTCGCTGGTACCATTGTGCCATCTGAAAAGATCCAAATTGTTCATTGAGCACGCTAATCAATGTTGCAACCCCATCCAGTACGTACTCATCTCCATATCTTCCAGCAGCTTTCGTCCAATGAAAGGAACAGGGGGTACCAGTCGCAGTGCCTCCTTCACCACCAGATCCAAGTACTTCATCTCCTGCAGCAACGAGCTCGTGAGCGGTGTCTTCTTCGCGTTCGCTCCCAACATTCCGTCGATCTCCTCGTACAGCTTCTGCTGCACGTCCTGGTGCTTGGCCAGTTGCAAAATTGTGAACGTTATCCCGGACGTCGTCGTGTCGTGTCCCTCGAACATGAACGTGTCCACCTCCTCCCGAATGTCCGCCGTGCTGAGCGGCTTGCCATCCACCGTCACCTTCAGCAGCTGATCGAGGAACGTGTCGCGGCGCTTCGAGTACAGCTCGTCCTCGTCCCCGTTGAACTCCACCTTCCCGATCGCCTGTTCAGCCTGCAGCTGGCTGCGTCTCGTTTCGATCACCGAGTTGGTGAAATCGTGCAGCTTCTTGATCACGCGGCCCTGCTCACGGGCGAACGGGTACAGGAAAAACAGAGACGGAAACTGGCGCAGTACGCTAAACACGCGACGGAATATATACTCCGACATTTGCTTCACACCCCGTGCGTACTCGTTGTTTGGATCTTCCTGCGCGTTGATTTGAACTCCCATGGAGGTGGCTGTGGCGATTCGTTCGAGATAAGGAAGAAATGCGTTAAAACGTTCCAGCTTACTCCGGCGATAAGACGCGCGGACACTTACCGCAGATACTATCGAGCGCGTACAGCGTGATGTAATCATAGATATCGAACTCCTTCTTGTCCACCTGCTTCTCGAGCTTGGCCACCAGCACGTCCGCCTCATGGTTGAACACGTCCATAAACTGGTCCAAAATTTTGAAATGGAAAGCCGGGGTGATGATACGCCGACGTTGGAACCACTTCTCGCCGTACGAAAGCAGCAGCCCAGTGCCGAGCCAGGGCTCGAGGAACTCGTACGGGAAAGACTTCTTGGTTGCCTCCTTCACCACCAGATCCAAGTACTTCATCTCCTGCAGCAACGAGCTCGTGAGCGGTGTCTTCTTCGCGTTCGCTCCCAACATTCCGTCGATCTCCTCGTACAGCTTCTGCTGCACGTCCTGGTGCTTGGCCAGTTGCAAAATTGTGAACGTTATCCCGGACGTCGTCGTGTCGTGTCCCTCGAACATGAACGTGTCCACCTCCTCCCGAATGTCCGCCGTGCTGAGCGGCTTGTTTTTCACATTTCGGAGGAGCAGACAAAGTTTTCATATTCCGTACGGTTCGGCTTCTGCTGTGCATCCGTTTCTTGTACACGACCGACTCACTCACACCCGGCTCGCTCAAGAGAACGCTCACACTACAGAACGCGACGGAAAGATCCGGAACAGGAATAACCAAGAAACCTCAAGTGACAACAGCTAACAATTGGGACATTTTCTAAAGACGGAATGATACCCGTTAAAAAGAAAAGTGATGTGGTGAGAAAAACTTTGCACCGTTGCTTCGGGAGAAAAGTTTCGTCGTCCAGCAGCATGAAGGATCTGGTTGGATCTTTTGGAAGAAAGAGTATAAAACCAAGCACCAAGATCGGGATGGAGGTTTGCGCTGGGTTTTGTTGGACGTGTGCTATACTTTTTCCAAACACCGTAAAGAAAAGAACCAAAAGATTAAAAACCCATGCTTTGCACATCATAAATTCATTGCTTGTGGGATTTGACGATGAACTTTTGGGGGCTCTGGAACGTGAAGTCATTAGAGAGTATTGTAAATTACTTCATATTTCAAAAAACGGGCACCTTGTTCGAAAATAGAATAAATAGAATACAATTTATTAGCTATAAGCCTACACGCGAATCGTACATTCAACATCACTTTCGTTTTACCAGCTTAACTGGAATGCCTGCTGTGGGACGTAGCACCAGATCCGTCTTGTAGCGCACTTGATCGATGGACTCTCCTGGCAGGATCCGGTAGCTAGCGAGCAGCTTCACAAGCGTCACCTTCATCTCGAGCAGTGCGTACTTCTGTCCAATGCAGTTTCGGAACCCAGCACTGAACGGAATGTAGTCATACGGACCGCGTTTGATTTCGTTGTCTTCCGAAAAGCGCTCCGGAATAAACTTTTCCGGATCGGGGAACACCTTCGCATTGCGGTGGACGTTGAAGATGTTTAGGGAGATAGTGGTTCCCGCTGGTACCATTGTGCCATCTGAAAAGATCCAAATTGTTCATTGAGCGCCCTTTTCAAGGTTGCAACCCCATCCAGTACGTACTCATCTCCATATCTTCCAGCAGCTTTCGTCCAATGAAAGGAACAGGTGGTACCAGTCGCAGCGCCTCCTTCACCACCAGATCCAAGTACTTCATCTCCTGCAGCAACGAGCTCGTGAGCGGTGTCTTCTTCGCGTTCGCTCCCTTTTTTTTTGTTATTGTTGATGCCGGACGCCGCGTGCGTTTATCGTGTTTCCTGAGATTCATCGTCTTTTTGTTCGTACCGTTCTTATCACATGGGCTGTTTATTCTGCGCAGTAGATAAGACGGAAAATGAAGAATTGCTTTAATAACTTAATTATGGCGTGTGATTCCACTAAAGATTAAATATCCCAAATTTATATTGAATACTTTTGAATTGGCTTTTTTAAAGCCTTTGAAATAATATGACTTGAGAATAGCACGAAGATCTTTTTTACTAAAGCCTCATGCAAGGTTTTCGAGAATAGTATGATTTTAAAGAATACTTAAAGCCTCTTCTTGGTGGTTTCTTCGTGGTTCTTGTTTATGCTGATGTTCAAATATGCTACCGCAAATTGCATATTTCATCGCATTTCGTCCCAACACAAGCTCTCCATTTCCCGACAATCCTGCTTTGTTCCGTTCAAAACCCCTTTCCCGGGATGCAAAACAAAAGGACATACCGCAGCAGAACCGTGAATGGAATACCAAAACAGTGCAATTGCACCTTCCCCAAACGAGGATGAATGATGCTGCGGGCACTTTTTACAGGCTACTTCCTGTCGATATTGGGCTGTACTGGATTCGAACGAAACGAAACGGACCAACCTAATCCCCGTAAGGCACGTCAGCTACCGCTACCCTCACGAGCTAAATATATTTGGTGCGCCTTCACCCCCAACACGACACACACGGGGAGGTGCGGTAAAGTTTCCAGACGAGGCACAACTTTTCAGTTTGACTTACGAAAGCAGTTTACAACGTGGCGGAGCGTGGTTGGAGGCACCACTCGTCGTTTGAGTGGCTGCCGAGTTCACGAGACATTATTTTTAGCAAGCGACGTGCTTCGGTTCGATAAGCGAATGGTTTAAGAACCGGTCACTTTTCGGAGAGGAACTGGTAGAAAGCAATCGATAACGATGTTTAAAGGATTTATAAGGATAAGCATTCAGCGTGCATTTGAGTGAGCATTTTAAATTGCTTCCTAATTGTTCTCAGCGATGCTCATCAAAATTCATTTAAAATGGACACTATCAAACATCTGGCAATTTCTTGAAATTTAATCCTACCGAAACCCGTCCCAGATGGTTTCATTTTTGCTTCATCTGATACCGCATGAATAAGCCAAAATACCCTCATGGAGAGGGCAAGAAAAATGTGCAATTTCCTCTCCCTCTCGATCGAACTGCTCCTTGAGCATGGGCCGTGTGCCTGCTGCAGACGAACCCACAATGTAGCTCCATTTACCAACACAGCCGCTTCGCCTTTCACCCGACCACCGAACCGAACGCAAATAACGGTCCACTAAACAACCAGCCACGGCATCCTTTCGATCGCCCACAGTTCGTATCAATTGCTCCATTATGGTGCCCGCCTCGGTAGCAATTGTTGTGCTGACCGTCCCATTCCAAATCTACCCGCCAGCAGCGGCGGCAGCAACATTCAATTTCCGGACTGCATTCGATACACGAGAGTGGTCTCTCCACGGTGGAGCATCGAACTGGAAAAAGTTAGATCCATTTAGATACTTGAGACAGCCACTTGTGGCGAGATGCTGTCGAAGGCCGGGACAGGAAACACAGCATAATGTGGTGCAAGTTGACGTTTTCCCTCTCTTTGGCGAGAACGGTTTGCAAGCAGCAAATGGTGATCTGTGTGGAGTTTTATTCGGTGCAACACATTGTTACATATTGCGCAGACTGGCGCTGTCGTTGCATTCGAATCCATTTATCCATTTGTATATGTGAAGAATGCATATTTTTCGGGAGCTAGAAAAACGTAACATTTTTCTATTTATTTTACCTGCTAGTAAGCTTTATCAGAATGTTTGTTCAGCAGTTTGCGGAATCTCGGGCTGATAAAACGAATTTACGCCTAAATGTAGGCCATCTGCGTAATTTTATATGTTTTATTCATGCATTGTTGGGAAATTTGGACCCCACTCATTCTAAAGTAAGCATGGTACTACGCCTGTATTGAGATAAATTCGCTCACTCACGTGTTCACTGAACTATATGTGTAAAACCTTTTGAAACCGAACTTTATATCTTCACAACATCCTCGCTATAGAAAGTATACAACTAATTATGGACACTAACTATTATAACAATCATTCATTTCACCCCGATAAGGATGACTCCAGAGTGCAGGCTCCACCTAAGCACGTCCTCCGGTATCGATTGCAGTAACGTAACTTTTCTAATCAGCCCAATCCATCTCGGGTCCCTCGGCGAGAAGGTGTGCCGTTCTGCCTGAGGTGGACAAATGGCACCATCACTTCCCCCTCTCTCGGATGGCCGGATATCCTCGCTCCGATCTAATCGTGTTATTAATTTGACAAATTCCTTCTGCTGCTGCCGGTATCTTGCCTCCCGGGGGCTCACTTTGGAGCCCAAAGTCCGTCCATCGATCCGTCGGTCCGCTAGTGCGAAAGGTACCCGG
Source organism: Anopheles cracens (assembly GCA_002091845.1). Classification (NCBI taxonomy): domain Eukaryota; kingdom Metazoa; phylum Arthropoda; class Insecta; order Diptera; family Culicidae; genus Anopheles; species Anopheles cracens. The sequence goes on along the minus strand of KZ072928.1, from coordinate 148,138 downwards.
TACCGCTGGGCCAGCCAGCTTTCCACCGTAATGTACCGTCTGCCTGCCTGCCCCGAGACTGCGGCCGGGATGGGTTGGAAAAGTTTGCGATTCCAGCCCATACAATCAGTGTCCATACACGGGGAGGGAAGTTGTTGTTGCCCACGGCACGAGCCGCCCATACATTACCGAAACCAAAATGGCTCTTTCTTCTCCACAGAGCAGGCGAAGAAATACGAAAAAGAACCGACCCCAGACCTTTAAGGAAAAGGTTCGGGAAGTCGGGTGAAAAAAAATCAATGACCCAGATCTATGGCACAGATTTCCAGTGGGCCGTTTTTTGGTTTTCAAACTGCCGACAGGGGCGCGACGGAAAATTTAATGTGCTCGCAGCGGTCCTAGACCCTTTTCGTCTCCGGCGTTTCCATGGAAACGCAGGACCGTCGGTCGTTCACAGTGCCAGACCCTTGATTGAGTGATTCTGACTTGAACGTGATCGGAAAGCTTCTTTCGCCCGTGCGAGTGAACTTCCTTGCGGGCAAACTTTCTGCCTTGAGCTGGCTGCTTAATACGCCGGCTTACTGCATATTGATTGGCCCACCCGCGTAATCAATAATCCCACGGTCGTGTTTCGAAATAAACGTTTCGAGAGCGTGGATTAAAACTTACTGTGGCCGGCGCCGTTCGCACCGTTGTTCAGTTGTACAGCTGCGGTGGGATGCGCCAACCAGTCTGATGAATGCTTAATCCCGGAATTGATGCGATACGCGCCAACGTCCGGGACGGGAACGATTTTTCAAATGGTGGTGAAAAAACAAACAATAAGTACGGCGAGGAATAAAATGAAACCCACCGTAGAGGCTTCACGTCGGGTTCTGGGAGCTGCTGCTGTTGAAATTGATCCCCCACTGGATGGAAAAATAAATGAAACCCACCGTAGAGGCTTCACGTCGGGTTCTGGGAGCTGCTGCTGTTGAAATTGATCCCCCACTGGATGGAAAAAAGTACCGAAACGGACGAAAAAAACCTACGGAAGTGCCGCATAAATTGATCCCTTTCCCGTTCGGCTCCAAATTTGATGAGGATCAAGGTGTCGATGTGGTTCTTTTTTTTTGTATTGCCACGATTCTGTTTTTTTTCGAGAGGGACCATTGAGTGGTGCTGACTGGAGGGACTGATTTTTTAATTTCCGAACCGATTTTGGTCCCCCGTGCGCTGCAAAAAAAAGGCGAGGCCCCATTCGGGAGAGGGGTAGCTTTAGCAGTCACCGTAATTGGTACTGGCAGGTTGACCGCTTTCAGCCAGAGGATCCCCCTCCACCGGGAAGGACCAAAGGGCTTTACTGCGGAACAATATAGTTAAGCACAAGTGGAACATAGCGGCAGGAGTGGCTCGCCGATACCGTGAGCGACTGAGCGAATGCGTGATTAAATATAATTGAAATAAATATTAAATTATAGTGAAATTATACTGCAAAACAAGCGCTTTCCTCCTTCCTGTATCATTTCCACGAGTATACGAGGCATTTTTTTCGCCCCCTGTCGGTGGATTACCATAATGCCGCTTTTGTGCTCCATGCGACGGAAAGTGTCGAACGGAGGAAATACGTTTATGGGAAGCGATGTGGCGCAGGTGGCTCAGCCACATCGAGCAGCCTTATTTATGATTATTCCAACACAATCATTAGCGCCCGTGATTATTGCGTACGATTATTGGTGTAGTTTTTTGTTCAGTCTCCTTATTTATGATTATTCCAACACAATCATTAGCGCCCGTGATTATTGCGTACGATTATTGGTGTAGTTTTTTGTTCAGTCGCCCGATAAGTGTTACCGATGGTCAATCGGAAGAATTGTTTGCTTAAGACCACGCCTCGGTGGGCGCGTTTTTGGGTGCTCGCATAATGGTCGCGGGCTTATGGGTGCTAATCAAACATAATCAAAGGGAATGAAGGTTATAACGGGGCTAATCACCAAATCAAATGACATCGTTCTGGTTGAAAGTGTTGGGAAAGATGGGAAGAAAAACTGTTGTTTCTTTTGATGATGCCTTCTAAGTATATAGACAGACACGTCTTTCGGTCAAGTAATTTGTTTTAAATATTTTGGCTGCAATGGTGTTGAACGCTTCAAAGCTAAATAATTGATTTGCGCCTAAAAGTATGCAACTTTCTATGCATTATGTTCGTTAACAGTCTTACAGTCGCTCTTAATCGGCATCGAGGAGATGAATCTTACACGTTTGACGATGAAAACATGTTTTCAGGAACAAATTCGAGAATTAATTGGCCAAACAGTTCTATTTCAAATTAATATCATACCATTGCCATGTCTTCAAATACCAACACGAGCAAGATCCACGATCCTCAGCCTTGGTCCTCCGCTTTCGTCTACAACAGACTAACCGTTTGTAAACTACATTTGCAACATCCTTCCCGAGACCTCTCATGCCTCATCCACCGGTGCCGGTTGTGCTAATGATTTGTTTCCGCCGGCCCGGTTCCGTGGTCTCACGAGCACCGGCCACGCGCTGGCCACTTTTGTCCGCTTCCGAGGCGTTTGTCGGTTCCCGTGTAAAACGGTCAGTCCCTTTTCCGGCGAGGCAGCCCGAGGAGGCTACTACTAACGACTTCCGGTCGACGAACGTGTCGTGCGCCTGTGTGAGTATTCTTCTGCATTTCAGCACGACGGCGAACCAGCACAACCGGTACGCGGTGGTACGCGCTGCACCGAGCGAACCGGCCACTACAAACGTAAGAATTGCAATCGAAGAAAGGATGTTTGCTCGGGCCACTAGAAGCTGGACGGAAATTTACACACAAAACCGTCCCGTGAATCGGATAGGGTGGGAGGTCAGTCGTATAAAATATTCCAGCAGTTTAAACAGCGTACGGGGAATAAATTAGGAACAAACATACGGTTCCATAAATTGCTAAACTTCGAGCCTTTTGTGCATGGCTCCGGTATGAATGGTTCGGCAAGGAAGGTGTTTGCCTCCCGTTCGTACGTACCGCTCGGAGAGCGTAGTGTGCCCATAATTTAACCAGGCACTACGTTACCACGTCTAGAGAGCTCGGTCGTAGTAGGGGATAGATCGGGTAAATTTTACACCAGCTCAAACATGCCCTAAGTCTCCTGAAACGGATGAAGAAATAAATTTACCTACAGCCAGGTTTGCTGTTAGCGATATGCAAGATTATTCAAGTGTCCTTGTGATTCCTTGAGCGAGTAAATGCTATCAGCGGCTGCCGGCATAGACAGGAGATACAATTTAAATGGCTTATTTTAACATCATGCCGGACAAGAAGGTGGTCCTAGTAAATTGTCCTGCTGGTAGCGCTAACGCCTAAAGTTAGGCAAAGCGGATCTAACATGTGGCCAATTAACTGTCGTGATTATTTGCTATCTAGTATCGTCAGAAGATATTGTCCGAACGATTTATAAATACGATTGAACGATTTATAAATACGGATGTTTTGTATTATATTTTAAATTGCATACTTTCAGGCGCTAATTTGATCGAACAGCTGGAGAAAAGAAATGATGTTTTTATCTAAAATAAGGGAACCAAGCACTCTTCAACGATTTGTCTCCTCTGAACAAAGCTTCTGACCAGTTACATCTGTTAACCTCTTTCAACAGTGCAACTTTGTATCGAATACAACCATTTTTCCGCCATATTACGGTGCACGCTCAAGTGTGAACTTTTTACCGGTATCCACTTTTGTTCCAGTGTATGAATTTTCTATTAACACAGCGTCGGTGGTTCTCGAAAAGAAACCATGCACCTGCGACTGAGACACTAACAAGAGAAAATAAACTCAGAGCGCTCAGTGTGTCCTGCACCAGGAAGTCTTCAAAATAATTACGTCCGCAATCCGTACGTGGTACAGTGGTGATAATTACCCACAGCTGTGTTCCTTCCTTTCCGGCCATCAGTTCCAGCTGGAAAGGGAGCGTGAAAGCGTGGTTCAAAATGAAGAAATCGGTGTAATCGGTGCGCCTGTACGACCTGCAGCCCGTTTGTCAGCTATCCTTTCCCATGCTGGCCGTGCAGTGGCAGTGACGGCACGGTCATGCAGGCAGTTTATTTACCGGTTGTTCGGTATTCGCTTCCCTTTCGATACTGTACCGAGTCGAGCACGGGTGAAGAGAAAAGTTGAACCCCAAACCCAGTGTCAAGCGGAGCCGTGAGGCAACGCGTGGGTTTCCGTTTCGTTGGGAAGTAATATTTGTACGATTTCTTACCCAACACGCTCGCCCGGTGGATGTAACACTGTGACACATTCTTGCCATTCCTGCCAGTTACAACTAAGTTATAAAGCTAATTTCATGCTTTCGAAAGTTGCCCCCGAGAAGAGAAGTTCACTACCTGCCTGCCAACTAGCCACCGTCTAAGAAAGTGCTGCCTGGTATGCGTGTTAAGACAGTGGACGTCTTTATCGACGTGGAAAACAGAAACCCGCCACACGAACCGTGGAGCCACAGCGGACAGCGGTTTTTTGATAAATAAAAACGTGAGTAACGAACCCGCCTCCTGCCAACAATCCGACAGGCCAGGTTGAAGCGGGCGAAACATGTTCGCAACATGCACCGGGCAGGTTTCGCACTGCAAAACCTCGGTAAAAGTTTGAGAGCGCTCGCACACTAACTGCTTCATTTTTATTTCACCCAGGTTAGGTTTCCTTTTACATCTCGGTCAAAAAAGAAAACATCAACAGCAAAAAAACGCTACGGAAAGGAAAAGATGAGAGCGACTCTCGAGGGAAAAGGTGACGGCAAGCTAGAAACGCGGCCCGGACGGTTCGCTTACTTCCAGCAGAAGCTTGTTGAAACTTCTTCAGAAGCTGTCGGCCCATGCATCCCGTTCCCAGTCCCGGCCCTGACCCGCCAACTCCGTGAACCGTGATGTAAGCTCCTCGGGCAATATCGCTACCTTGGTTCCTGGAAGCAAACCGAAGGGAACGAGAGAAACGCAAACCGCCTTCCTTCTGTCAGTCTGTCTACTTATTTATTTAGAGAGTAAGAAGCACAGCGGAACGGCACGAAAAAAGCACACAACACCGGAAGCGGATCGCAGCCTGAAAGGCCCAAGATGACACCGGCAGCAGCAGCCATTACGCCGTGCCTTTTCGCCTTCCGCTGGCGCAGGCGAAGATCCGCACCAGGTTTTTCCTTCTTTCTTTTTTTTTTCATTGTGACCACCACAACGAAACAAAACGAATGTCATAAATAATTTATGTGATTTTCAATTTGCTATCTGCCACATTTTGCTAATACCCGGCACGACCCACTTTGGCAGTGGGCTCCACCTCCAGGTGACAGTTGTGTGCGGCATCCGTTTAGGAGCCGGGCTCAAAGGAGGGGAAAAGGTGGCTTTTTAACTTTCTTCCACCGGTTGAGGTTGGAGGGGTGAAACCATTCCAATTTGCTCTCTTTATTTCCAATTACATTTTACAGCGAAAAAGCTCTTCGTGACGCGGAAAACACGTTTATCCCCTTTTTTGTGTCATTCAATCTTCTTGTAGAGTTGAAGGTTTTGTGTGGCTGTGTCGGGTGAGGCATTGCTCTCATTAGCTTTAATTGAGACTCGGTCACCGGTTTTAGTCTGCCTCATCGTGAACATTTTTTATATGGAAATATCGAAAAAAAAGGATTTCAAACTTTTGGGCAGCGTAAAAGCGGCTCCAGCAACATGTATCTGATTCTCTGCCTGCACGCACGGCAATCCAGCGCTAGCGCTAGCGAGCTCTACATTCCCGGGCCGAACATTCCAGACACTCATTTGGTAGTGAAATAAATTGGTCTAGACTGGAGCATTTTCCGGCCGGTACTTTGTTCCGGTCGTACTTTGTATGTGTGGCCGAGGGTGCTGGTGTGACCTACATTCGCAGGAACAAAATCCTACGGAGAACCGAGCGGAACATTGACCCGCTTCACTGGTGAAGCCGTGCCGTGAGGAGTTATGTGTGGAGGTTAAAGCTTCACTTCCTGGATCGGTGTCGGAGTTGCTTTAACTTTCCTATGCATATTGTGTGTGGTACTAGACTATGGACAAATGTGACTTGAAACAAAAGGTGGAATGAACTTTATCATCACGAGTGCAAAAATAAAGCCTAAATATTGTATTAACAAAGTAGTAGTAGTGTGACTGTAAGACCGGATGATTAAGCAATTTTCGCCTAAAAGTATGCAATGTTCATATTAGTTTATTGACGACTGATGTAATTTTTCATGTTGTTTCAATTGAGCTTGGAATGTGTTACCACCATTATTTAAAAAATAAAACAAACTTCAAGAATTTTCACAAACATTCATGCACTAATATTCACTCACTGTGCACTAGCCAAGTTAACATACAGCGTGTGGAGGAATTTTTCTTCACGAAACAACATTCGTTTCACACAAAACAACTGACAAAACGGCAACGAACGGTGTTCCGCGAAACGAAAAAAAAAAACAACCAAAAGCCATAGAAACATTCCAAACCGTACTTGGCCACTTCCCCGGGGCGTCCGGGTAAATAGTCACTCAATTAAAGTTATTGTTATGGTCCGTTCGTATGCTGAAAAGTCGTTAGGAATCGAATTTATGAACGACACAGCTAACCGGCACAAATTCCTGAAACCGGCGACGGGACGGGACACGCAACCACAGCGTAGCATGGGAGCGTGGTCGCGCGAGCGGAACCGAAAAAAAACGAACGCAAATCAAACTCAACGAAACAAACCAACGCAGAAAAACCTCACAATCCGAAAAACAATACACGGAAGCGTAAAAATAGCGAGTCCGTAGCGCAACCCAGCAAGCCGCCCAGCAGGATGCTTACTCCGGGACCTGTTATCCTGCACCCGACAGTCCCGGGCCGCAATCGATGCGAGCACGTCCCGCTGGGACCCCGATGGGCAAATAAAATCGGACGCGGAACAGCAGCGGAAGCTTGCGCTTCTTATCTTCAAAACTACAACTCCCGCTGGGCTGCTGCTGCTCCTGCTGTTTGTGGTTGTCTCGGCCGGCCAGCGATGAATATCGACTGCAAATGAATGTCCCGGTGAGCGTGCAGAGCGGTCGGTAGGAGATGGGACAGTCCACCTCACCTGATAGTGTTAGTATCGATCGGTTTCGAGGCGAATGAAAGAAAGCCGGCCCCGAGAAGGACGTGAAAGGACAGCTCGCAAAAAGGGGCTCATAATCATCAACGGTACGATCATTACCACTGTTATGTGGGGACGAGAGCGACGAGTCGAGGGCCAGTTGAGGGAGTCGCTTGGAGGGAAATTTCTGGGAATTAAGGATATCCTGCTTTTCATCCCTTAACGGCAAAAGAGAAACGAACAAGCTGGCAAGCAATCAGGAAGTCACTCGCCCCATTCACGGTGTGACCTACAGTGACCAACGCAGGAAAATATCCTGCTATTACTATATTTGTGAATTTACTATTTTTATACACGGATCACCTGTTACTGCAAATTATTCTCAACACCATGGTTTTACAATATTGTAACCTCTTTCTCTTAATTGTATGTAAATTACATTTATGTCTAAATCATTTCGTTCATTTCTAATTTGTTCAAACAAACCGAAAGGAGCATTGCATACTTATAGGCGTTAGGAATACTTATCAGCCGAGTAAAAGCAACTATTCTGACAAAGCTTTATTAACAATTAATTCACTCTATTTTCTGTCCCTTAAAGCATAACCTAATTATCTTACTTTAGCATAAATTTTATATACATAAAACATTCGGAAAATTAAAAAATTAGCTCAATATGTGGAAAAAAGAGCTTGAAAAAAGTTACTCTGATCAAAGTCCTTTCCTTATGTCGGTCACTGTGCTGTACACCGGGATCATGGTGCCGTCTGCGAATGGAGCGCAAATGAAGATTGATTCGTGTTTCCTTACGCAAAACGATTTTCCAGAAAAGAGCAGCGAAGCAACAAAAAAAAAACAACTCACTAATCTCCATGTCCTCGAGCAGCTTTCGGCCGATGATAGGGACGGGTGGCACCAGTCGCAGTGACTCCTTTATCACCATGTCCAGGTAGACGAAGTCCTGCAGCATGGCGTTCGTTAGTGGAGCTTTGCGTTTATCGTGCCCGAGCATCCGTTCGATCTCCTCGTACAACTTCTGCTGCACGTCCTGGTGCTTGGCTAGGTGAAGAATTGTGAACGAAATCCCGGACGTCGTCGTGTCGTGTCCCTCGAACATGAACGTGTCCACCTCCTCCCGAATGTCCGCCTTTTTTTTTATGTTAGACGAAATTTACTTTTGAACAACACAAACATTTCTAGACTCGTGAGAGTCAATGTGAAATACGATATCATTGTTGAATATCATGTTTGTTTATCCTTATAAACAGCTTCAATTGAGATATATGAAAAAGATCAGATAAATACACAAAGTTGCATACTTTGAGGCGCAATTTCACTTAATCAAGTATGCAAAACCTCGTGAGAATGTCAAAGAGATGTGTTTTGATAATCCACCTGGATGATCTTTAAATCCATTATCTTCTCAACGAACACAACTCATAATTTCAATTTTGTAATGACAACATCTAGTGATAAAAAATACTTTAATCGTAATAAACAACTTTTCTCACCCTGCAAGCTTTGAGACAAAACATCACCGAATCCGCGTAGGACTTAGTTTTTTTTTTTTGGGAAAGCGTCCATGTGTATTTGTGTAGATTCCTGTTCCCGCAGGAACGTTTGTTCGTTTCGTAAGTAATGGATTACGAACAAGATAAATCAAATAAAAGCTTATTTATCTTTTTCCGCACTGGTGGGTTCGGCACATATTTGCACATGGAAAGCATCGTTGTGCTCTGCGGTGATAGAGGAGGAGAAACATTTGGTTTGGGTAAAACAAAGAGAGCTCTTTGAACTACGAAATAGATATATTTGAACGTTTCGATGTTGTGATGTTTGTTTAACATGTTTTAATTATTTTTTTTATACTTATCAGCCGAGTAAAAGCAACTATTCTGACAAAGCTTTATTAACAATTAATTCACTCTATTTTCTGTCCCTTAAAGCATAACCTAATTATCTTACTTTAGCATAAATTTTATATACATAAAACATTCGGAAAATTAAAAAATTAGCTCAATATGTGGAAAAAAGAGCTTGAAAAAAGTTACTCTGATCAAAGTCCTTTCCTTATGTCGGTCACTGTGCTGTACACTACCGGAAGGGAACAAGGTGGAAAGGACGACATCAATTCGCACGTACTTCACAATGACCAGCTCC
>KZ072928.1:124706-138896 GCA_002091845.1 Anopheles cracens | reverse complement strand
AATTGCACCTCCACGAAAAAAGAGCCAACCCCAATGAGCTGACCCAGTGACACCCCTAGCGAACAGCTCCCAACGCACGGGTAGTCACACGGTCGATCCTTGTTTTCTTTTACTCGGTCACGAACCGACGTCCCCCACCATGTGTGTGTGTGTGTGTGTGTGGTTACGCAACAATGGGCAATAAAGGGCACATTATTACTCCTTCACAATATTTATGCAGTCCCCGGGCGGCGGACCCGTACCGTTCGGGGCTAACGTTCTTCCCGGCTCCCCGGGAGCTCACCCTCTCTGCTGGAGCAGGGTGGAGCGTTTTCCCAACACCGCTGTGAAGCATTTCCTCTGGAACGATATTTTTCCTCTATTTATTTATATTAGCCGCTCATAATCATGTCTGAAATGTCGATGTTCGCACTTTCCGGTCGGTCGGGAGCTCATCGTCGTGGTCGTAGTTATCGCTCGCCGTCTGTCTCGCTTGCTCTCGGGGTCTTCGTGCCGGCCAGCGTGTAGCTATTCCCGGTGCGATTTCGGAGGCAACGACAGTAAATAATGGGACTCAAAATAGCGCGCCGTGTAAGCCGGCGGGGCAACCAAATTGGCCAACGGCGAAACCGAACAGGTGAACCCGTCATAAATATGCGCTGGAAGCAGTAAGTTTTGCGCGCGTAATGTGAGTTAAATTTTATACCCCCGGCCGTGTGGAAGCGTGACGAATTTTGACAGTGCACACGATCGTCCCTTTCCGGCTTGGGGAAAAGCGGGTCGAGTTTGTTTTGTCTGTCACTGGAGGCACATATTTCAGCGGAAGCCTCACCTGCCTCACGCTGGGAAACGCGATAGGTAAACAAAGGTTCGATTCGATACCTTTTGCAGTGAAATTTCACCAAAATGAAAACTCCCAATAAAAACGTTTTTTTTTTTTGGGAAAGCGTCCATGTGTATTTGTGTAGATTCCTGTTCCCGCAGGAACGTTTGTTCGTTTCGTAAGTAATTTATTAACAATTAATTCACTCTATTTTCTGTCCCTTAAAGCATAACCTAATTATCTTACTTTAGCATAAATTTTATATACATAAAACATTCGGAAAATTAAAAAATTAGCTCAATATGTGGAAAAAAGAGCTTGAAAAAAGTTACTCTGATCAAAGTCCTTTCCTTATGTCGGTCACTGTGCTGTACACTACCGGAAGGGAACAAGGTGGAAAGGACGACATCAATTCGCACGTACTTCACAATGACCAGCTCCCACATACACACAACACACACACACACACACATACATTTCGTCGGTTAGCATAAATTGCACCTCCACGAAAAAAGAGCCAACCCCAATGAGCTGACCCAGTGACACCCCTAGCGAACAGCTCCCAACGCACGGGTAGTCACACGGTCGATCCTTGTTTTCTTTTACTCGGTCACGAACCGACGTCCCCCACCATGTGTGTGTGTGTGTGTGTGTGGTTACGCAACAATGGGCAATAAAGGGCACATTATTACTCCTTCACAATATTTATGCAGTCCCCGGGCGGCGGACCCGTACCGTTCGGGGCTAACGTTCTTCCCGGCTCCCCGGGAGCTCACCCTCTCTGCTGGAGCAGGGTGGAGCGTTTTCCCAACACCGCTGTGAAGCATTTCCTCTGGAACGATATTTTTCCTCTATTTATTTATATTAGCCGCTCATAATCATGTCTGAAATGTCGATGTTCGCACTTTCCGGTCGGTCGGGAGCTCATCGTCGTGGTCGTAGTTATCGCTCGCCGTCTGTCTCGCTTGCTCTCGGGGTCTTCGTGCCGGCCAGCGTGTAGCTATTCCCGGTGCGATTTCGGAGGCAACGACAGTAAATAATGGGACTCAAAATAGCGCGCCGTGTAAGCCGGCGGGGCAACCAAATTGGCCAACGGCGAAACCGAACAGGTGAACCCGTCATAAATATGCGCTGGAAGCAGTAAGTTTTGCGCGCGTAATGTGAGTTAAATTTTATACCCCCGGCCGTGTGGATGCGTGACGAATTTTGACAGTGCACACGATCGTCCCTTTCCGGCTTGGGGAAAAGCGGGTCGAGTTTGTTTTGTCTGTCACTGGAGGCACATATTTCAGCGGAAACCTCACCTGCCTCACGCTGGGAAACGCGATAGGTAAACAAAGGTTCGATTCGATACCTTTTGCAGTGAAATTTCACCAAAATGAAAACTCCCAATAAAAACGTTTTTTTTTTTTTGGGAAAGCGTCCATGTGTATTTGTGTAGATTCCTGTTCCCGCAGGAACGTTTGTTCGTTTCGTAAGTAATGGATTACGAACAAGATAAATCAAATAAAAGCTTATTTATCTTTTTCCGCACTGGTGGGTTCGGCACATATTTGCACATGGAAAGCATCGTTGTGCTCTGCGGTGATAGAGGAGGAGAAACATTTGGTTTGGGTAAAACAAAGAGAGCTCTTTGAACTACGAAATAGATATATTTGAACGTTTCGATGTTGTGATGTTTGTTTAACATGTTTTAATTATTTTTTTTTATGTTAGACGAAATTTACTTTTGAACAACACAAACATTTCTAGACTCGTGAGAGTCAATGTGAAATACGATATCATTGTTGAATATCATGTTTGTTTATCCTTATAAACAGCTTCAATTGAGATATATGAAAAAGATCAGATAAATACACAAAGTTGCATACTTTGAGGCGCAATTTCACTTAATCAAGTATGCAAAACCTCGTGAGAATGTCAAAGAGATGTGTTTTGATAATCCACCTGGATGATCTTTAAATCCATTATCTTCTCAACGAACACAACTCATAATTTCAATTTTGTAATGACAACATCTAGTGATAAAAAATACTTTAATCGTAATAAACAACTTTTCTCACCCTGCAAGCTTTGAGACAAAACATCACCGAATCCGCGTAGGACTTAGGACTCCTTTCAGTTCCTCACAAACGCACAGACAAACAAATACACAAAAAAACCCTCCCTCCCGTCAATCAACCGCGCCGCTCCAGCTTCACCGGTATTCCCTCCGTCGGGCGAATCACCAGGTCCGTCTTGTACCGCATGCGCTTGGCCGTCTCGCCCGGCAGGATCCGGTAGCTGGCGAGCAGCTTGACGATCGTCACCTTCATCTCCAGCAGCGCGTACCGCTGCCCGATGCAGTTCCGGAAGCCGGCACTGAACGGGATGTAGTCGTACGGGCCGCGCTTGATTTCGTTCGCCTCCGAGAAGCGCTCCGGATCGAACCGCTCCGGGTCGGGAAAGACGGCCGGGTTGCGGTGGATGTTGAAGATTTTGATTGAAATCGATGTGCCCGCCGGGATCATGGTGCCGTCTGCGAATGGAGCGCAAATGAAGATTGATTCGTGTTTCCTTACGCAAAACGATTTTCCAGAAAAAAGCAACGAAGCAACATTAAAAAAACAACTCACTAATCTCCATGTCCTCGAGCAGCTTCCGGCCGATGATAGGGACGGGTGGCACCAGTCGCAGCGACTCCTTTATCACCATGTCCAGGTAGACGAAGTCCTGCAGCATGGCGTTCGTAAGTGGAGCTTTACGTTTATCGTGCCCTAGCATCCGTTCGATCTCCTCGTACAGCTTCTGCTGCACGTCCTGGTGCTTGGCTAGATGGAGAATTGTGAACGAAATCCCGGACGTCGTCGTGTCGTGTCCCTCGAACATGAACGTGTCCACCTCCTCCCGAATGTCCGCCGTACTGAGCGGCTTGCCGTCGATCGACACCTTCAGCAGCTGGTCGAGGAACGTGTTCTTGCGCTTCGAGTACAGATCGTCCTCGTTCACATCGAACTCTTCCTTGCCGAGTCGTTTTTCCTGTGCGAGCTGCGCACGCCTGCTTTCGATGACGGTGTTGGTGAAGTGATGCAGCTTCTTGATCACGCGGCCCTGCTCACGGGCGAACGGGTACAGGAAGAACAGCGCCGGGAACTGACGCAGCAGGCTGAAGACACGGCGCAAGAAAAACACACTCATCTGCTTGACGGCCTGGGCGTACTCGTTGTTGGGGTCTTCCTGGGCGTGGATTCGAACTCCCATTGAAGTTGCTGGCGAAAGCGAAGGTAAACAGAACGTGTTAGTAGCTCAAACATCGCCAAGATAACGTGATCGCCTTACCACAAATACTGTCCAGCGCGTACAGCGTCACGTAGTCGTAGATGTCGAACTCTCCCTTGCCGACGTGCTGCTCCAGCTTCGTCACCAGCACGTCCGCCTCCTCGTTGAACACATCCATAAACTGATCCAGTATCTTGAAGTGGAATGCCGGCGTGATTATCTTGCGCCGCTGGAACCACTTCTCGCCGAACGAGATCAGCAACCCCGTTCCCAGCCATGGCTCCAGGTAGTCGTACACGAACGATTTCTTCGTCGTTTTCGACAGCAGGATCTTCTCCACGTTTTTCGAGCTCGAAAGATCCAGCACCAGATCGTTGAACGCACCGATGATGGCTACATCCTGTCCGTAGCGTTTGTGGAGCCCAATCACTATGTCAAATATATCTGAAAAACGAAGCGGTTGTTGGAAGATGTTGGAAGACCTTTGCACACAACCGAACCAGCTTCGGCGTACCTGGAATGGTCTTGTTCTTGAACATCCGGAACGTGCCGAGAAAGTAATCCGTCTCGGGGCCGCCAAACTTTGCCCGTATCGCTAGCAGCTTCTGACGCTGTAGGTGATACTTTAGCAGCAGATAAGCCACGCACCCGACCAGCAGCGTGACTAGCCAAATCATGGTGAACGCGGTACGAACTCTTTCCTGCCAGACGCACACTTATCAACTGACGCTCGTCGGCGCGAAAGCAGATGCATTTGGACTTAGATAGAGACCGCTATCGCATCGCTGGACAGAGGGAGGGGATAGGGCAGATAAGGTCTTATCAATGTAGGCGAATAACCGCCGATTTGTGCTATCATTGCTGGGGTGTGTAACAAAACACTACTCCCAATTAAAGAACAAGGTGTACAACCTGGCCAGTTAGTTGAATTACGCGATGAAGTTTAATCGCCGCTTTCATTTCGGCTCTGTTATCAGTGGATGGACGACCGATTATGGATGCAGTATCTTGGTTTCAAAGTGCAACTCTGCTTATCGGTTTATTCCACGATTTTTTATGTTTTATGTATATGAATGGAAGTTTTTGAGCTTCTTTCAATATTGAGCCATTAATATTGATATATTTTGTTGGTCGTTGGAAAAAAATATCAACAGAAATAGAAAATATCTTCCTCGATGTCAACAAATAATTATAAAAATTAAATACACAATTAAATATCTATGTCATGGTGACATATATTAAAAGAGATAAAATTTTAACGAATCCATCGATAGCGCCATCTGCTGTGAAACCAAAGAACTGTCTCGAGTGCTCGAGTGTACTAAATTGCATTCATTTGTCCGCTTCTCCTCATCGACTGCTAACTCGGCATCCTTAATTATGCAGTTGAAGTGCGGATCCTTACGATACGCCCTTTTATCGTTAATGGTGGTGCGCTAAATGTTATCATCGTTCTGAAGAGTATCGCAACGCAAAATTAACAACGCATAACGCACAACATCCGCAACGCAAACTGAATATTTACTTCAATCGCATGCGTTTCCCTCTAGGGCGCGCTCGCCAGCAAATCGAGTGATCTTTCCCCGGTTTAATTTAGTAACAACTGCTCCGAGCACCCTTCATCATGCATCTCTTTAATCTTTCTCGTTTGCTGGCATTCATCTCAGCATCCACTCATTACCGCACGGTACAGCGGTTGAGGTGTAAACGATACGTATAATACTTCAAAAATAATACCCGATCTCATTTGCGCGTCTGTCTCAGTGCAGAAGGATATGAAGTGCATCCTTCTTTATTTGGCTCACCGACACATTAAGACGAAGCAACTTCGTCAGCTGCAAGCGATCGAACGAGCATGGTTCGCCTCTCATTGTCGCCATTATAGAAATAAAACAGAAACAGATTGCTCTTCCGCTTTTATTTGCCATTCATGTTCCGTTTCGGGCTGTGACGTTTCGATAAGACGTCGGATGAGCGTTTTGCTCTTAAAACTTCACCGAACCTTTCATCTCAGCTCAACTGGGTGTGTGTGTTTGTTGACACATACATAGAGAAAACCTCCCGAATGTGGTTTTCCTTTTGATGATAGATGCAACTTGCTGAACAAAACAGAGATAACAACATCCCACAGCACTCAGACCGTTGGGCGAACGATAGGCCTTAAACCGCAACCTCGAACAACACATACACCCATGCGCCGAAAGATATCAAACAGCAAGGCGACAGGATATTCCGCCTGCACAATGGAGCTTGCACTGAGCATGCGGTACAGAAAAAAGGAAAGATGAGATTGAAAATTGTACGCAGCACATGCACCTCGCCGCTGAAGCATGCGGCATGTTTGCGTTTTTCATTATCCATTATCCTGCGCCCGTGTTTGACGAGCAGAAGCGGACCAGAGCGGAAGGAATCGGTCCTATCAAGCATGTACTTTGGACACCACCACCTCCAGCGCAGCAGCGGAAGAAATCCGGAAAGTAACCCAAAAAACCATCATTGCATTCGATTCCCCGTTCGCCTACGTTTTCCTGTTGTGCAATACACTGAATCGAGTTTTTTTTCCCCGATCTGCAGCACGAACCAAAAACAAAAAAAACACGCACACCAAAACGCCCGACATGTACATTATCCGTCAAACTGGCATTGTTGCGGTGGCACCGAGATGCGCTCAGGGGGGTTTTTTTCCTATGCACTTTTGCACCCCGCACACACGTATCAATTTTTCTTTTGTTTGCCTTTGTTCGGTAGGGGTGTGTGTGTGTGTGTTTTTGGTGTAAAACAGATTGTCTACGGAGCACGGAGCACGGGAGCAAAAAAAGGTGAAAATCATACCACGTTTAGAGTGAGTTTTTCACCTTTTTTTCGCTGTTGTTGTATGTTTAAGCCGACTTTTTTTGTTTGTGGTTGCGCGTTTTGTTCTCCACCTACTCATCTCGATCTCGGGAAACAAAGGACACAACGGAAACGCCGTGCTGCCTGATGGTGGGATGATTTGTGGCGAGGATATTATTCACGCTTGATTTATGGCGCTTCCGATTGCGCCGGGGGAGAACGGATGAACGGTCCGATTTTAATCCGAATAACTCAGCGCAAAAGGCTGGGGCAGGAGCGGAACGGATTCGTTTGATAATTTCCGGGGACACGAGTGCTCCTGGAGTGCCTGCACGGGGGGGTTCATGTCGTTTCGTTTGTATTTGCAACCGTAAAACTCATTGATGTATGTGTCTTGCAAGATTTTACATGTTCAGTTGGCGTGGAGGAATGTGATTTGCATGGCCAAAATGAGAGTGCACATTTGCCTGACTAATAAAACGATTGGTAAAGCATTTATAAATCATTACTGTCACACATATTGCATACTTAAAGGCGCACCAACTCTTCGTTCCGGTATGTTTGGCTTTAACTCAAAGGAACACAGCTTGCCAACAACGACAGTCACAGCTTATTGCCACAATCATCAAAACCATCTTGTCATGTAAGTCTTTGACCGAGAAGAACTGACGTTGGATGATTGAGTCCGTGAAATATTAATGAGTATTGCACTGTGGTAAATATTTAATACACACCCATCCACCCATTTCCTAATGGGTCAGCCATCGATGGCGAGATTGTTACTACATTGTTTACATATCCACGCTAGATTAAACCGACCGGCTCCAAAAGTCAATCACCCCGCAAACAAGTGTTTGCTTAATCTTGCGGCTCAAAACTCAAAACCCCCCGCCTTAGTTACACTCGCTTTGGCTCTTTTCTTTTCACCAATAATGTCCCCCCGGTGGCATGGCAAGCCTGCCGCATCGGATCGATGGGCAGAAATTTGTCTCCGAGTCAGCGAACAAAGAAAGCACCCAGCTTACCCGGCTCGACTCGTCTTGGGGATGCAGCAGGCTGTCCAGCTGGCCGGTGGTGCTGCATCAGCAGTTTGTTTGTTCTTCACAGCGCATCGCAATGCCCGGCAAGTGCTCCAAGTGAGAGCAGCAACGTTTGCTTTTTCATTATTGTTTTCCGCTCGGCTCCGCTCGGTATGTGAAGCCATCTGCCAAGACGGGCTTTGTGCGTTGGGTTCGTTAGAGACAGCGGCCAAGGGTCAGTTGGCAACGGAATATCTTACGCCAGCTGATGCCCGACGTGCACCGGTTCTATTTATTGCGCCTGTCACAGATTCTCTTCCTAGCCTGGTGCGACCTTTTGCTAACCTCGAAGCTTTCTGCGTCCGGCCAAGACGGGAGTGCTTTCTTCGGCAGAGCGCTCTCGTTATTGAAATTATCATCCCCATAAAACAATCTTCACTCCGTTTCGGGTGAGGGCCACGGGGCCGGGTATTGGATGAAATCGATCAGATAATAGAATGGATGCAGCGCAATGCAGCAGTCGATGCCTGCCATGCCGGGTAGCATGTGGCCTGTGATGGCGCCGGTGAAGCACTGCACTGGAGAAATACCCTTTGAAAGAAGCTATTTGTTCGGAAACTATTCAAAGACATACTCCATTCCAACTCGTTTGCGGGAAGGCCCGTCTTGCATTCATAAGTAGATCATCTTCTCGGTTGAAAATTGATACTTCTTAAGCGCATTTGCATGGAATTTCACGGCGCTTTGTTCAATTTAAAATGCACAACTAATAATGGTCTTTTGTTTTCTGTTTTACAGGTAACTATCCACACAATGGGCTCATGTCGTTTGTGACGTTATTGTAAGTAACTCTGACGAGATATCTATATCTTTAACGGGGGTTTAATAAACAGTTTTGCGAAACTCCAAGACGTGTACAGACAAGCTCTTTAAAAGACGCCCGGTAAACCTACCGAAGCTTCCTTACCGTACGTCAAAGATATCTCCCTAACGTCAGTGAAGAACAATGCTCGCCCAGCCCCGAGGCAGGAAAGTTGCTCATCCGCTGCCGCACCCAGCTCCCGAAACCGACGTTCATTAAAACGGAAGCCGTGCGCAGTTCAAGACTGATTCTTCAATTTTCCAACTGTCACCTTGCGGTCTTTCGAAGCCACAATAATCCGCCTCGGGGCCTGGCCTTACCTGCTGCGAGTTTAATTGGATTGCGTTTAATTATCCATTAGGCAAAGTTTGGACGGCAATTTCCCGCCCAGTGCCTACCGTCCAGCAGCGCCCAACCACTAGGCCATCGTGTTCGAGTGACCGTGGCAACGATTAACCCTCGAGGGGAGCGTGGCTATGACCGCACAGGTTAAAGTCATTGTCGAGGCCCGTCTTCTCGGGGGCAACATCATCATCCGGGTGGACAGTGTGGAGCACGCGCACCGCGAGGTCGATTGTGACAATTTATATACTCCATGTCCACTGGAACAGTGCAGGAAGTCGCCATTCTTCGGGAGCCTTCGCCTGGAGGCTGCTTCGGTGCAAAATCGATTTAGATTAAATCGATAGAAATTGATATATTGGCTAAATAAAGTCGTCTTCTGCAGTGTCTCGTCTCGTACCGTTCGAGATACTCAACATCGCATGGCACTAAAGGACGGTGGCCGGTAAACCGCAGGCAGAATTTCAATGAGCTCACAGTTGTCACAGGACACGTCGTGTTGGTCAGCTCGCCGGAGAATCTGCACTGCAGCATAATTTGTGTCCGGAGTTCGACGGTCCGTTCTAGTGCTCCTCCATGCTGGGAAGATGGATGATTTTTCCTTGGATGCATCGCTCGTCCGATGATCGATTCGAGTGCCGAACTTTACCATTATTACTATTATGTTGATTCCAATTTGGACCCGCCCAGCGTTTCTTGCGAGTCATAAAGTTGACCAACTCAATTCTCCGTTCCGACATGGACATGAGGCTACCATTAGGATCATCTTCATCCACGGAAGAAAAGTCATGCCCCGGTTAAGTGTCTCCGTAATGGGGGGTCAAAATCGAACTCCCGCATTCAACCGACCTCATAAGCTCGAGGTTCTCGCTCGTCTAATGATGGGAAATAAATTTTGACATGCAAAAAGGTCCGTCCGTATGACGCAGGCGAAGGAGACACTGACGGGCAAGGCAAAGCAAACATCGTCCGACAATTACGGGACGCCGGGCTCGGTCGCCGAAGAGAGCGGCATTGGTGTGAGATGCAAACGAACGTGATCAAATGAAGTTGGCTCATTTATCTGCTCGTGCCCTGTTCGGAACGAACTTTTCTGAACTTTCCAAACCAAAGGCTCCCCTTAGGCCATCATCCCCATCGTCAGGCCGCTCAGCTGCAGCCTTCGTTCGACTGTGTTTGAGGTTTGTTTGTCTGCTAACGAGCGTAAAGGACACACCCCGCAGTGGAGTCCCCGGATGGCATTGTGTCAGCCGTGCGTGTGCTGCATGTGCATCTGCCCTTGCCCGTCCGAAACCGAGCGTCGGACGGGAGAGGCTTTGATGATGCGGTTTCGGAGTCGTACGGCCAAAGTCATAATAGGATTGAAGCTTTCGTGCGATTTTTTTTTTCTCTACTACCAACTGCAAGTATCGTTCGTGCCGCTGGGAGACACTATTATGTGGGGTTTGATAGTATGCTTTGTTTAGTTGGGGACGGATACATTTCTGTCTTGTGGCCGTGTTGGTTGAAGTATGGTTTTTTTATGCGACGCTTGCACTCTGCGAGCACGATTATCGGAGCACAGACGTACTCTGCTAACGAGCTTGGATAGTTGTAACATCGTGCAGGAGCTGCGCTGAGATGTGTTAGCGCGCTAATTGCCGTGAAGTTTTGCTAATTGAATAAAATAATTAGCAGTGGCGGGGCAGCTCGAGTGAAAAGCGCTCCAGACGAACAGCTGTTTCGATTTGTTTGTTACACATTTCGATGAAAACTTTTACGTTGTTGTTTTGGAATCAAAACTGTTTAATTAATCCCAATTTTCTTTAACATTGCATCGTTTGGGAAATTTCTTGGGACGAGAGATTGGCGAAGGATTAGAGAAGGGTAGTTAAACATTACAAACCACGTAAGACAAATTGTTGGATTAGATATGGAGTAGTATGATTATACGTTTGAACAAGAACTGGACAATTATTTTATTAGTATTTCTAGTGCTATTGATGAAAACAACAGAAAGTAGGAAGTAATTGACCTATATTGAAATCAAAAACCGATAATTCAAAACATTGTTACTTAATTTCTCATTGTTCCTTCAGACGATGCTCTCCTTTTCCATGGCCTATTTAGATGCGTCTCTTAGCGCCTAAAACTATGCAACCTTTACACTGGTTGAAGTGAGCTGCTGATACCGATATACTTGTTGTTTACTGTATCTCATGTTCTGCAAAAACAAATTAAAAATATCCAAGAAACATGAAATAGAACATTGACATATGTTATCTAGAAATACTGCATAGCATACATTTAGGCGAAAATTCACTAAAAATACACCTAACCTCTCTTTTCTGCGTATTAGATGAGGATTCTTATGCGTATTTTTGTATGCAACGAAAAATCAGCCATTTATCGCCTCGAATAGATTGTTCTATAACAACAAGATTCTCCAAAAAGGCATGTTCCATCATTTCCACCTTAAACAACCTGCTACACACAACACACTCGCGCGCACCATCAAGCGGGTTTATTATTCATTTAGCAGGCTTTTAGTAGCGATCCTTCCAGACATTATCCCCTTTACTCGAAAGTCGGGAATTAAATGGAGGCGAAAAGTCTCTCGACTTTGCACTCTTCCGCATGTCTCACGCCACTGCGACGTTTTGGGGCGCGCACACACACAGGACGATAACGATGACACTTGCGGGCACACTTTCCTCCCTGCGGTGGGAGTGGTTGAATGGAGGAACGGTTGGACGGATGAATGGATCCGTGCATCACACGTTTGCGCGACGCTGCCCCGTAGAAGCGCTCGTGACCACAAGTGAGTGCAAACAGAAATATGTACATTTCGCAGTGTGCTCCGTACGAGTGTGGTCCTCACCGGGGGGGAGGAAAACTATCGGCAAAGCATTCAAGAGTGCAAATTGTAGAACAATTGGGCGATTAAAGTCTGTGTTGCTCATATGCAGAGAGTGTAGAAAAGATTGAACCGAAGAAAATAAGGCTCAAGAAGTGCTAGGAAACGGTACGTCGGAGCCAATCAACGATTCTAAGTGAGCGAAAATCGTTAAAATGAAATAAAAAGCTTAAAAAGTGAGAGTGTGTTTTGCAGATTGCATACTTTCAGGCTGATTACGAACTATGCGAGCATTAGAATAAATGAATGAAATTTGGATAATTTTATTGCTTGGTTAGTTGTTGGTCAAGTATTTGGAATAGAATAATATATTCAAGATATATCTCAGATATGAGAAAGAATCTACCTGTGTACCCATTTGTGATCAAATTTACTATATTACTGATTTTTAGGTTGAAATATCTAAAATATCGTTTGCAAAAAAGGGGAATTGATATTATGTTTATTATAATGGTTAAAATAAAACATGAAAATCACTTTTAAGCTTCTTTACCAACGAGCGTGTCACAGAAACATTTTTTTCCAACAAAATTATTCCAAAAAAGTGTCATCGTTGCTATACATACATCAGATTGCTCAATTCAACACGCTCTTCTACGATTCTGACTACCATAATAATCATTCCACCACATCCACTGCTCAGAATCACGATCACTGCAACAACAAGAGCAAAACGACTCCAGCGTTCGAGACATCAAACCACCGTCCCCGCCAAAAACGTATGCAAATCCGCCACAAGCTGCCTCCGAGAGCAGGAGGAGGATTATTCAAATTGCCACACCCGAGCGGAACGAACCATCGCATCCCTTGCATCCCTATTCCCGGAAGACAGTGGCGGCGTCTTAGGCAGTCAAAAACTTCCCGCCCCCACACAGACACACATACATGGACATTTTCTGTTTTCCTTTCCTTCCCAACGCAGTCTGCGCCCCCAAAAAAACACCGGGTCGGGACCGATGTTTGTTCCCATGTGAGAGTGTGTTTGTGTGGTACGCGATATGGTACACGCGAGATTCGTCTAACGCCGCACCGAGCTCGACTCGAAAGTCGGGAATTAAATGGAGGCGAAAAGTCTCTCGACTTTGCACTCTTCCGCATGTCTCACGCCACTGCGACGTTTTGGGGCGCGCACACACACAGGACGATAACGATGACACTTGCGGGCACACTTTCCTCCCTGCGGTGGGAGTGGTTGAATGGAGGAACGGTTGGACGGATGAATGGATCCGTGCATCACACGTTTGCGCGACGCTGCCCCGTAGAAGCGCTCGTGACCACAAGTGAGTGCAAACAGAAATATGTACATTTCGCAGTGTGCTCCGTACGAGTGTGGTCCTCACCGGGGGGGAGGAAAACTATCGGCAAAGCATTCAAGAGTGCAAATTGTAGAACAATTGGGCGATTAAAGTCTGTGTTGCTCATATGCAGAGAGTGTAGAAAAGATTGAACCGAAGAAAATAAGGCTCAAGAAGTGCTAGAAAATGGAACGTCGGAGCCAATCAACGATTCTAAGTGAGCGAAAATCGTTAAAATGAAATAAAAAGCTTAAAAAGTGAGAGTGTGTTTTGCAGATTGCATACTTTCAGGCTGATTACGAACTATGCGAGCATTAGAATAAATGAATGAAATTTGGATAATTTTATTGCTTGGTTAGTTGTTGGTCAAGTATTTGGAATAGAATAATATATTCAAGATATATCTCAGATATGAGAAAGAATCTACCTGTGTACCCATTTGTGATCAAATTTACTATATTACTGATTTTTAGGTTGAAATATCTAAAATATCGTTTGCACAAAAAGGGGACTTGATATTATGTTTATTATAGTGATTGAAATAAACCCTGAAAAATCACTTTTAAGCTTCTTTACTAACGAGCGTGTCACAGAAACAGTTTTTTCCAACAAAATTATTTAAAAAAAAGTGTCATCGTTACTAAACATACATCAGATTGCTCAATTCAACACGCTCTTCTACGATTCTGACATCCATAATAATCATTCCGCCACATCCTCTGCTCAGAATCACGATCACTGCAACAACAAGAGCAAAACGACTCCAGCGTTCGAGACATTAAACCACCGTCCCCGCCAAAAACGTATGCAAATCCGCCACAAGCTGCCTTCGAGAGCAGGAGGAGGATTATTCAAATTGCCACACCCGAGCGGAACGAACCATC
>KZ072928.1:100862-124696 GCA_002091845.1 Anopheles cracens | reverse complement strand
CCCCCCCCCCCCCCAGCAGCACGGTACCACGAAAATGGTTCCTCTACGGTTGAGTATCCTCGCTGATTGACGATGTACATTATTCCAATTGTCACACTTAATCCGCCGGTTGGAAATCGATGGAAGAAATCGCTTCTTCCTCTGTCTCGCGCGCTCCCGGGTGCAGGTTGCGAAGCGTGTTGTGCGCTACGCAAGCGGTACGCTGGGTCGCATAACACCCAACACCGGAATGCGAAAGTGCGGATTTAGTGTGGAGCGCTCCGGTGCGAGCGTGTGTGTGAGCTGCTCCCGGGGAGGATGTGAGGACATTTTCTGTTTTCCTTTCCTTCCCAACGCAGTCTGCGCCCCCAAAAAAACACCGGGTCGGGACCGATGTTTGTTCCCCTACAATTAGCCATCCGCCATGTATCGTGCTGCGTAATGTCCTGCGGGCGTCCTGCGGGAGGACGTGTGTTCGGCGCAACCGAAATCCCCGGGACAGCCATTATACACATTGTCTTTTCCTGCCGCGCTCGGCAACACATCCCACCCGGCCGGTCTGTAATCCTATCGCTTACAGCTGAGCACATTTTAATCCCAACGTCCGCTTCCGGTCCGGAGTCTGTCGTTCTCCGCGTGCCGTCCCGCGGATGGATGGGGATGGGATGGTGCGAAAGACATCGAGGCCCGGCTTAATCGTCTGCCAAATCTTTTAATCTCCTTCAGCGTGCCTCGCCCATTGCCACACTAATGTTCTAATCCCGCATTGTTTTAAATTAATAATCTCATTTCATATTCCCAGTTATGATTTCATTAACTGGCATCCTTTATCCCGCATTGGTGACGCGCGGAGAGGGAGAGGCCGAGCTAGTTGCCCGTAATCTACTCCCTGAGAAGTTCCCACCGGAGGCTCCTTTATCGGCGGAGCCTTGAACTTTAGCCAATACCACATTAAACCGAACGAACGATGGGAGGCATACTGCGGCTGGCTGGCTCGTTTGGGCTGGCCCACTGCAGCACAGCGTCTCGGGGAGGGTATGCCGCAGTATTCGACGCGCGGGCAGCCTAACGAAGTCATTAGCATAAAACCGTAATGTGTCCCAATTAATCATAATGTGAAAAGTCTGCTTGTCGGTGAATAAATTAGACTCCTCCTTCCGGGGCAGCCGCCAAAGGTAGCACGGTGGCACGCAAATAGCGTTCACCGTCCGGGCGAGCGTGAAATGTTTAATTCATACCGCATTTTCCGAAGAAAGTCGCTCGATGGCAGGAGTGTGTATGTGTGTGCTTGTGTAATGAAACCCACCGAGCACGCTAAATAAACAGATGGACTTGCGAATTTTCGGTTTCTGCCTTCACGATTTCATTGTTTGTATTGTTTTTCCACGAAAAAAAGGATGCGAAAAACATAATAGCCGTTATTTGGAGTTCGGATGTCAACACTCGGTTGGATTATTGCGCTATTATTTATTGAGGTTGGCTTACAACACACGAACACTAAGCTATTTGTAAACAAGCTTTGCTAATTTGCTTCATCGGTAGGAAAATCTGATGAAAGGTGTTTTGTGCGATGTGATATATGC
Source organism: Anopheles cracens (assembly GCA_002091845.1). NCBI lineage: Eukaryota > Metazoa > Arthropoda > Insecta > Diptera > Culicidae > Anopheles > Anopheles cracens. Next base: position 123,134 of record KZ072928.1, on the reverse strand, counting down.
CAAAATGAGGATAAGGCGCGAATGTGCGCAATTTTTGGAAATAATTGGGTATAAATGACATATTTCAAGCTTGAAATATTCCTGAAACTAAAAGCATGAGATCTAAAGCGTTAAAGATACATTTTATTTTTGTGGAAAACCATCTTCTCTGTGCTGGCAATCGACTTGAAACCACTTCTTGCTTCAACTATACGAAAGTATTTGCCGTCACACTTCCACAGCACGATAACAAAACAACGCACTCATCCAACCCATCCCAACCCGTACCGAAATGACAGCCAGAAAAGTGAGCGCACCGAACATTTTATGATGCTCCACTTCCTTCGGCAGCGGCCAGCCAGGAGACAAAACATCTCTCGCTGCACTAGCGAGAGCTCTACAATTAGCCATCCGCCATGTATCGTGCTGCGTAATGTCCTGCGGGCGTCCTGCGGGAGGACGTGTGTTCGGCGCAACCGAAATCCCCGGGACAGCCATTATACACATTGTCTTTTCCTGCCGCGCTCGGCAACACATCCCACCCGGCCGGTCTGTAATCCTATCGCTTACAGCTGAGCACATTTTAATCCCAACGTCCGCTTCCGGTCCGGAGTCTGTCGTTCTCCGCGTGCCGTCCCGCGGATGGATGGGGATGGGATGGTGCGAAAGACATCGAGGCCCGGCTTAATCGTCTGCCAAATCTTTTAATCTCCTTCAGCGTGCCTCGCCCATTGCCACACTAATGTTCTAATCCCGCATTGTTTTAAATTAATAATCTCATTTCATATTCCCAGTTATGATTTCATTAACTGGCATCCTTTATCCCGCATTGGTGACGCGCGGAGAGGGAGAGGCCGAGCTAGTTGCCCGTAATCTACTCCCGGAGAAGTTCCCACCGGAGGCTCCTTTATCGGCGGAGCCTTGAACTTTAGCCAATACCACATTAAACCGAACGAACGATGGGAGGCATACTGCGGCTGGCTGGCTCGTTTGGGCTGGCCCACTGCAGCACAGCGTCTCGGGGAGGGTATGCCGCAGTATTCGACGCGCGGGCAGCCTAACGAAGTCATTAGCATAAAACCGTAATGTGTCCCAATTAATCATAATGTGAAAAGTCTGCTTGTCGGTGAATAAATTAGACTCCTCCTTCCGGGGCAGCCGCCAAAGGTAGCACGGTGGCACGCAAATAGCGTTCACCGTCCGGGCGAGCGTGAAATGTTTAATTCATACCGCATTTTCCGAAGAAAGTCGCTCGATGGCAGGAGTGTGTATGTGTGTGCTTGTGTAATGAAACCCACCGAGCACGCTAAATAAACAGATGGACTTGCGAATTTTCGGTTTCTGCCTTCACGATTTCATTGTTTGTATTGTTTTTCCACGAAAAAATGATCACCTTCCCTGCGCGGAAAGTTTTCCAATTCAATTTCGGTTTTGCAGTTTGCGCGACGTTCGGATGTGTGTGTGTGTGGGTGGGGGTGGGAGGAAGTAGCGTCCTGTCAGCCAGAAATGACAGTCCAACCTGGCCCTCCCGGACCGGAAAAACCCACCCGGAATTGGCCCAAACGGAAGAGGGAAATTAATTAGAAATAATTTATGGCCATATTTGCTGTGCAGAAGGAGCATTTGGGGTTGGTAGCGTTTTTCACGTCCCTTTCGGCTTTCGGACTCACCGAGCGAGGTCTCATCGCCGAGCGCCGAGCGAGCGGGAAGGGAGTATAAAATTTTACGACCATTCACGTCATGCATCATGAACGCAATAAATCCTGGCCAGTGTATTTGCTTAATTAAACTTGAGCACTTACTAATTCCACCACATTGCTCGACGATCGAGCCCTAAACCCCCCCGAGCTCAAGCATCGTTTCGTGAGTCGGTCCCTAGCTTTTGTTTTGAATCGGGACGGCAGCAGGCAGGATGCAGAGAGAGCAAAGCGACCGACTGAGCGGGAGGATTACTTCAACGTCAAATGTGACGTGTGCCGGGCTTTGACAACTCTCGAAAAACTTGCTCCGCAAAACAAACAAAACCGAGCCGAGTTTGGAGGGTCAAAATTTTAAAAATTCATTATCTTGGATGACGAACTTTTCTCCTGCAAATCATCGTCCTCATCATCATCCTGGACGCTGGTCGGTGGTACTTGTTTACGAAACATTAAGCAACCGGGACTCTGCACGACCCTAGATTGGCTTTAAAACCGGCTTTCGTTGGAGCGGACCGTTCGGACGGCAGCATCAAAATACTTAATCCTGCCGTCAACCGGCGAAAAGGGGGAAACACACCTGCACTTTAAAAGATAGCCGTACAGCTCCCGGGATCAACTTTGATCCCAACGAAAAGACTCAACATTTCAGCATCCGGTGAACGGTCTATTTCAATTTCGCTCAACATGCGTCCGCCGATTCGAGGGGTCTCTGAGTGAGCTCAAGTGCACCACCAACTTACGTGAGACGATAAACTTCGCCCCACAACAATCCCTCCGTGGACGGGGAAAGTTTTGAAGAAGATTGTTCCCCACTTGAAGATATTTTATATTTAAAATGCTTCAAACTACGCTGCCTGCATTCTGCCGGTGAGAATGCGCCGGGATGGGAGTTTTCTCGGGCATAATTCTGACGAAGAAAACCACCCGCGCACCTCACCTCTCCGATTATCTCACACCGGGTTAGTGAGCAAATGGCTCGATTCTCCTTTTCATTTATTCATCGATTGGGATCATTAGCATTCCTTTGCCACAAGAACGGTGTCGGCTGTGCTGTAAAGAAGCTGGCGCGTCGATGAAACTCATCAAATTTTCGACGATTATGCAAAATTCATGCTCGCTCGTTCTCCAAACCGGTTCAGATTTCAACACATTTTTCAAACCCAACGCTTTCGCTGCAGCAATGCCCGCCACCGATTCAGCGTCGTGAACCGTGCGCGAGGCAGTGGATGGTGCTCTGAATTTCTTCGCCTTCAAAAGCCAACCCGTGCTCCTTATCATGGCACGACAGTGGCGGCGTCTTAGGCAGTCAAAAACTTCCCGCCCCCACACAGACACACATACAGTCACACACTCCCACACGTGCACGCGCCAAACTCTCAGACAATTAGATATGACACTGTTTACATTCTCAAGCACTATTTATTCCCGTAATTGAGTGCAAACAGATCGACGATAAGACGTCGTCTCCTCGCCCGAAACCGGGACGCATCATTCGCTGGGAAGATTTCACGCGTACTTTGTGTCGCGTGCGTCACATGCTGCCTTTGTTCGTGCAGGATGATTTCACCGAATCTGACGTTCGTCTTCCGCGGGGAACGCTTGTCGCTGCTTCAACGGCAATCATTCCCGAAAACGCCCGTCATGATCACCTTCCCTGCGCGGAAAGTTTTCCAATTCAATTTCGGTTTTGCAGTTTGCGCGACGTTCGGATGTGTGTGTGTGTGGGTGGGGGTGGGAGGAAGTAGCGTCCTGTCAGCCAGAAATGACAGTCCAACCTGGCCCTCCCGGACCGGAAAAACCCACCCGGAATTGGCCCAAACGGAAGAGGGAAATTAATTAGAAATAATTTATGGCCATATTTGCTGTGCAGAAGGAGCATTTGGGGTTGGTAGCGTTTTTCACGTCCCTTTCGGCTTTCGGACTCACCGAGCGAGGTCTCATCGCCGAGCGCCGAGCGAGCGGGAAGGGAGTATAAAATTTTACGACCATTCACGTCATGCATCATGAACGCAATAAATCCTGGCCAGTGTATTTGCTTAATTAAACTTGAGCACTTACTAATTCCACCACATTGCTCGACGATCGAGCCCTAAACCCCCCCGAGCTCAAGCATCGTTTCGTGAGTCGGTCCCTAGCTTTTGTTTTGAATCGGGACGGCAGCAGGCAGGATGCAGAGAGAGCAAAGCGACCGACTGAGCGGGAGGATTACTTCAACGTCAAATGTGACGTGTGCCGGGCTTTGACAACTCTCGAAAAACTTGCTCCGCAAAACAAACAAAACCGAGCCGAGTTTGGAGGGTCAAAATTTTAAAAATTCATTATCTTGGATGACGAACTTTTCTCCTGCAAATCATCGTCCTCATCATCATCCTGGACGCTGGTCGGTGGTACTTGTTTACGAAACATTAAGCAACCGGGACTCTGCACGACCCTAGATTGGCTTTAAAACCGGCTTTCGTTGGAGCGGACCGTTCGGACGGCAGCATCAAAATACTTAATCCTGCCGTCAACCGGCGAAAAGGGGGAAACACACCTGCACTTTAAAAGATAGCCGTACAGCTCCCGGGATCAACTTTGATCCCAACGAAAAGACTCAACATTTCAGCATCCGGTGAACGGTCTATTTCAATTTCGCTCAACATGCGTCCGCCGATTCGAGGGGTCTCTGAGTGAGCTCAAGTGCACCACCAACTTACGTGAGACGATAAACTTCGCCCCACAACAATCCTTCCGTGGACGGGGAAAGTTTTGAAGAAGATTGTTCCCCACTCGAAGATATTTTATATTTAAAATGCTTCAAACTACGCTGCCTGCATTCTGCCGGTGAGAATGCGAAGAGATGGGAGTTTTCTTGAGCATAATTCTGACGAAGGAAATCACCCGCGCTCCTCACCTCTCCGTTTCCTGTATGATTATCTCACACCGACCGGGAGTGGGTGAACAAATGGCTCGATTCTCCTTTTCATTTATTCATCGATTGGGATCATTAGCATTCCTTTGCCACAAGAACGGTGTCGGCTGTGAACCGAAAAACTGACTCCCTGACTGGGGCGCAGAGGCCTACGCCCGGATTCACCGTGATCCAACTTGGCTGGAATACTTGATAAGATCGCTGCGGGCTAATTTATACAAAAGTACCAGTCCCCGTCCAAACACACACACACACACACACACACACACTCACAAGCACCTGGAAAACTTAGGTGCGGCAGGAAAATCTTCATCAGGAAAGCATGGTAGATGTCGCCCTCGTCCCGGCCGCCGGGTCCTTAGCCAAGTTGACAACTTTGGCCGCACGCTGCTGCCGGTAGCTTTCCGCCCCCCCCCCTTTCTGAAAGTTATGTGTGCAGCGTGGCGGCGTATCGCGTGAATCGATACCGGGCACGGTTCGGATGGCCTAAGGCAAACATTTTGCGGTGGCGGCCTGCCGTACCGTGGCACGGGTAGCTCGAGACGCGCTCGGTGTGCGCGCACGGTGGAATTTGATTACAGGCACCTTCCGTTTCGGCTCACCAACAAAAGCCATCTTGTTTGCCTTCTTCGCCACCGAGGTGGAGGTAAATAAAAAGTTATCCAACAACATTTTTCGGCAGAATTTTCATTACACGCTGGTGGAAAACGGTTTCGGTGAAGCTGTTTTTTTTGTGTTTGCGTCGTATCGCTGATTTAAATCTGCATGGTGGTTGTCAGGATGAATTAAAGATTGGTGGAAACATGCTAAAGAAGTTGACGATGTTTTTTTCCAGGACAGAGAGCTTTGAAGATGCTGCTGCTCTTTTTTCGTTTTCATTTTAAATTTCATAAAACAAATTGAAACGATTACTCAGGGAGTTTTCTCGACACTAAACGCACTGTAGACAACTACATCGATTCCTAGCAGCTGGGATAGTTCATTTTCACCCTTCACCAGACAAGATCATAAATAATCAGACTACACTGCACATAAAAGCGCAAAAACCTATGTGTTAAACAACTTTATCGTCGCTCGGGGTGCTAACTCGCCCATACATCATCCCGTTCGAATCACCCGAACCACCCCACAACAGTCAACAATCGGCGAGAGCTTTCGGCACGTGAACTTTGACCATGTGTTTTAATTATTATTTATGATTTCACTTTAGCAATAATAGGCGAAAGTTGCTCCTTGGAGCGGCCCGCTTTTGCGGCTCATGCAGCCAAAAGTGCAGCACCCGTTTCGTGCACGCTCTGTTGTGCCCTGTGACTCGAAGTTATGTCGTAAGCTTCATCTTCTCGCACGGTGCGGTTCTTCATAAAGAACCGAAAATATTGCATCATCCCTGTGATGCGTATCGTTTGCAGTAAAGCAGACTGCCGGCAAAGTAACTTGCTCGGAACTTTCAAACATCTGCAATCTTCCCACCGGCACCAGCTTTCATTGAAATGCTGCAGGGGGAAAAAAATATTACTATCCTCGAGGCGACGGGGGTTTGGGTTTGAAAATTATCTACGCTGTTTATTCAATGTAAAATGGTTCCCTTTTCGCTCCGTCGACACCCTAACGGCAAAGGGTTTTATGTTCTGCTTTCTTAACCACAGATGCAACTTCGTAGGTACGCTGCAAAACGCTCGCTATTGCGTTTTATCTAGAATGTCGTGCCGTTTTCTGGAGGATGATTCTTTCACATAATCACTGGTGGCACTATAAGCAGATAAAGTTATGGATGAGCAAGTTTTTTTATGTTCCCAAACTTCGTTGCGATAGTTTGCTTACAAGAAGAACACCAACAATCGCGTAAAAGTTGGTTCTGCTCAGCTTCTCCAACGAAACTTCAAAGGGAATAAACTATTCTTGGCGAATTAATCATGATTTGTTTGTAAATCGTGAAAGCATTGCTCGTTCATGCATGGAAATATAATTTTTAGATACATATTTTTCGTTTTCTGATCCAAAACGTAAAAGGATTCAAAAATAATTGAAAAATTCTATTAGTCCACTCCTAGAAGCAAGTTTTAAGCAATAACCTTCGTGAAAATTGTCTTGCAAATTGCATACTTTGGGGCTGATAAAGCAAAATTGCTTGAAAGCCAGGTATGCAGTGCGTATTTCCAAGTTCATTTATAATGCGTTAATGACGATTGCGGTACTCAACGATATACTTGCTTCACTGCCAGTTTAATGTGTATATTTGTATGAAACCAATCGCTACACTCTCTGATCGAAACACGAACCACGAAAACACTCCGAAGCTAATTTTACTCCAAATTGACTGCTTCCCACCCACTATCCTGGCACCAAAAGTACTCCCGAGCACTAAACGAGCAACCTTCTCCGACCCGACACCGAAACACCAAAGCAGCAAAAGGTGCACGTTACGAACGGCAAAGTTCGAACCACTCATTTCAAATTAAATAAACATCAAATTAAATCTGTAACAGACAGCCAACAGGGCCGTGTGGTGGTTCCGATTTTCTGGCAAATCATGTTTCGCTGCTGCCGAAGGTGTGTACACACGACGGAAGGAATCCATTACTTTACATTTCTTTCGCTTGCCCCCGACCGGAGGAAGGCAGGCCGGTCACCGTGCCACGTGGCACGTGCAGACAAACTCGTGCGAAACAACCAACCGTCCACGGAACACCTGCCCGGCCCATGTGGAAGCCAAAGGACACCTTGTCATTTCTGTTGCACACAGTGGCCATTTTCTTATTTTTCTTTTTTTGCTTGTGTGTGTTTTCCTGCTCCATGCCGTGCTCCGTAGCTGTCACTTTTTGTCACGCCTTTTCCAAATGTCACTGCTTTCCAATTTGTGGCGGTTGGTTGCGCCTTCCGGTAATAACTTTTCCGCGTGCCTCTCGCTGTGCTTATACATCTTTCTGGCTCGGGAAGCTCGAAACCACTCCCGATCTCGGGTCGCACGCTTGAATCCGGGGTGCGAAGAGGGTGTCCCAGAACGAAAAAAAAAAAACGCTGGCGGGACAAAAATATCAAATAAAGACACGCGCAAAACTTTTGCAACAAACAACAGTGTGGAGTAAACTTGTGCCGCGCGGGATGGAAAACACGGAAACAATGTGAAGGAAGTTTTTTTTTTCTTCTTTGCTTCATGCTTTGTTTCTTTGGACACTTGCCTCAAGATACGATTTCAACACAGGGCAAGCTGGAAAACATTTTTTTCAGTGGCGAAGTATAAATTTGTTTTTAAAAGAAAAAAACCTTTGAGCTGCTCGCAAACGGATTGTTGAACTTTAAAAAACACTTCCGCCGCGGTAAGCTTGTGGAAAGCGCTTCAAATTGGTTTAAGGGAAAGTTTGCGATCAGATTGTGAGAAATAAAACTGTTACTTAGTTAAGAAATCTCACATCGCTACCATCGTGTTCGGTCAAACACTGCACCGTTTCTCTGTTTCGTCCCCCGGGGGGCAGCTGACTCAATTTGACGCATTAAATTTCATTACACCATACCACCCGAGCAGCAGTGCAGCGGGATCGATCCGTTTCCCTTCGCCGAGAGGCTAGCGTCGGGGTCAAATCTCGTTTAATTAATCGATCACGAGCCACGTCTGCTATCAGCGCACCCCCTCGAGTGGTTTCGTGCCTTAAGGAGCGGGTGGAAACAAAAACTCACCCTTCCAACTCACTGACGACCTCATTGAAAAATGCATTCCAGTGGTTCGCTTCGCCGAGCGGAACCAAGAGGGATGAGCTGTCGAACGCGACCGAGAAATAAGAGGGGAAAACATCCTAATAGCCGGGTAATTCTCGCGTCAGGGTAGAAATATTGGGCTCCGTGTGCCGTGGCTTGCTTGTGGCAAGGAATGTTTCTTCGCCGAGTGCATCTATTAGACACCCCCCTTAAGGATGCCTGGAAGATTGATCGGAGGGTTAGTGTATTACCAACGACCGGTGGAGTTCCCGCGCTCGTCGGCGCTCGGGAAAACCCACAAAGTTAATTGAATTAAGTTAATTATGTGTGGACAAATCAATCTATTTCGATGCTCCTTACTTTTTCGGGGTGCAGCTCAAGATGGAATCCTTAAAGGCACACACGTTGGAATGGCGGGAAAAGTTATGTTTGTGTTGACTAAGCAGAAAACATGTTATCTTTCCAGCTAGTTAGCGGTGTGTTCCAACCCATCAGGACGTTATGTCCCGAGAGAGACATGTCGGCCGATTACGGAGCAGACAAAGGCCCCTCACCAAATGACTTGAAAAATATCGACCCGATGTCGACAGTGCGTTCAGCAAACCGAGCGGCTGGTGATAGGTTTTTACGCTTCGGTAAATCAATTGTCACACGCTACGCCTGCTTGCCACATCCTTTAAAACCACATTGCCAACCTCATCGGACGGCAGCGTGTGGCAGCAGAAAACCAGGCCTTATCTTATTAAGATACAGGGCTCAGTTGCGTGCAATCGATTGAGATGTGTTGCGTTGAGGTGATTGTTGTGGTAGCTCCGATTACAAGCATCCTTCAGCCAAACATAGAGCCCAGTGTGTTCCCCTCGTAAATGGAGACCAACGCAAGAGTGCTGGCGCAGCATCGATCGGTTTTGTGAAGGGTCAGGATTTTTCCTCCAATCACCTGTTTCACCGTCTGAAAATGACACTAAATTACACCCATTCATATGTAAACACATTCTCGCTAACGAACACACGCACGCGGCTCGTAAAAGTAACGACCATAAACACGACCGTAAACAAAGAGCCAGAAATTGCTGTACTACGATTTCTTTCGAACATTAACGACTGACGCGGCCGTTTGATCGAGGCTCGAGCTTTCTCGAATTCAGATTCCTTCTTTTTTATGCTTTCCTCTGCGGGAGAAGCCATTCCCGGGAGCACCTGTCTGTGCCACCTACCCACCCGCTGCTAATCCGCCCCGGACTAGGCAACACACATTAAACCAAATAAAAGCCCACATTTCATGCTCGGTTTCGCTGTGCTTCGGCTTGACGAAGGGGGGCCACTTCTGAGCCACCTTTGTGTATTAATCGGTAAAGCACCTCTCTCTCTCTATGTCGAACGGTGAATCGGTGAAGCACAAGCAGTCAGGTGGGTATTTATAAAATCATAATCATAAAGCATATGCATAATTACACCAATCACGCCACCGTACTGGGCTGGGTGGACGGTTACGGTTACGACGAGACAGCTGATTTATTCTGCGATAAAGAGCAGTGCGATGGGAAAAAAATACGAACGGAAAGGCAGTAATCAGCATGATGATGAAGCAGCTTTTTCGTGCTTCAAACTGTTGTTATGATTTGCGGTACGAATTCACGGTGTGCATCAGGTGATAACAATCTGATTGCATGAATTATGTGTTTTTATTGTTGTTTCAATAAAACCTCTGTATGATTGCTCACATTTGAAATAAAACTTTATTTTATTGCTTGAAGGATTCAATATGCTTTTCGAACGCAATGGAAGAAAGATTTCTGGTGGAAATGAATTTGGTTAAGCAGAAATATCAAATGCATTGCATACTTTCAAGGCGTATAACAAATACGCCATAAAGTATGCAAGCTCCTATGCAAACTCTCATGCTGGACCAATATTTGCTCTTTCTAGCTTATCTTTTAAATATAAACAGTGTTATAACATCATTTCAATCTTTAAAAAATCTACATACACATTTTACATTGTCTGGCTTAACCGTTTTCTCTGTCTAGCCGTGTTTGCAAGGCAAAATCCAATCTGAAAATCACACAACCCAACCTTCACCGCACTCCCCGAAACATCCCACGCCACTGTGCAATCCGCACGCAGACACTTTTCCCGCGTCGACACATACATTATCTCTTTAGCGGGTGTAAAACCCTGATACCCAGCCACGGCCATAAATATCGAGTAAAGTGGTTATTTTTCATTACCAAACCACTGAACCGAGTGTCGCCGGGCGTAGCCGCCCTTTTTAGCCTGCCTCAGTCTGAGCCGAGTGCGAGTCCTTCGGGGCCCTTTTCGGCGTACGGGCAGCAGAAATATGCTCGTAACATCATTTCCCGGAAAGCAGACGGGAAAGACCGGCGTTGACCAGCCCTGCTTGGAGCGGTGCGACCAGCAAGGGGTCCTCGTTCTGATGGTTCTAAATAAATAAACTGTCACCGAATCAGCTTCCTCAGTGTAGCCTCCCTTGCACAGTGTGTCGTAGGTAACATTAATCGTATAACATTTTAATTCGTTAGATCACATACAGACACTCCTACGGCTTCCCGGCCGGCCTTCGCTACCCTTAAGCAACCTTTCACTCTCGTGGCGAAGATCTCCCTCGGTTTGTGTGGTGTATTTGTTGGGCCTAATCCCTAAGGGCGGAGGAACTCACCAAGACACACACTCACACACCCTTCCCAGCCAACACACAATTGCTTTTCACCCTCTAACATTGTCTCGTTTTTTTTCCTTTCTCTCCCATCCGCTCACGCAGGTCAAAGTTATGCTGCGAGTGTCCGATGACCCACCGAGGCAGGCAGCGTCAGCCGGCGACCAGCAGGACGGGGAGAGAAAGGAAAAAAACGAAACAATGTTAGAGGGTGAAAAGCAATTGTGTGTTGGCTGGGAAGGGTGTGTGAGTGTGTCTTGGTGAGTTCCTCCGCCCTTAGGGATTAGGCCCAACAAATACACCACACAAACCGAGGGAGATCTTCGCCACGAGAGTGAAAGGTTGCTTAAGGGTAGCGAAGGCCGGCCGGGAAGCCGTAGGAGTGTCTGTATGTGATCTAACGAATTAAAATGTTATACGATTAATGTTACCTACGACACACTGTGCAAGGGAGGCTACACTGAGGAAGCTGATTCGGTGACAGTTTATTTATTTAGAACCATCAGAACGAGGACCCCTTGCTGGTCGCACCGCTCCAAGCAGGGCTGGTCAACGCCGGTCTTTCTCGTCTGCTTTCCGGGAAATGATGTTTCGAGCATATTTCTGCTGCCCGTACGACTAAAAGGGGCCGAAGGACTCGCAGGCTCAGACTGAGGCAGGCCAAAAAGGGCGGCTACGCCCGGCGACACTCGGTTCAGTGGTTTGGTAATGAAAAATAACCACTTTACTCGATATTTATGGCCGTGGCTGGGTATCAGGGTTTTACACCCGCTAAAGAGATAATGTATGTGTCGACGCGGGAAAAGTGTCTGCGTGCGGATTGCACAGTGGCGTGGGATGTTTCGGGGAGTGCGGTGAAGGTTGGGTTGTGTGATTTTCAGATTGGATTTTGCCTTGCAAACACGGCTAGACAGAGAAAACGGTTAAGCCAGACAATGTAAAATGTGTATGTAGATTTTTTAAAGATTGAAATGATGTTATAACACTGTTTATATTTAAAAGATAAGCTAGAAAGAGCAAATATTGGTCCAGCATGAGAGTTTGCATAGGAGCTTGAATATATGCCTTGAATATATGCAATGCATTTGATATTTCTGCTCAACTAAATTAATCTATCGGAACATAGCCACCAGAAATCTTTCTTCCATTGCGTTTGAAAAGCATATAGAATCCTTCAAGCAATAAAATAAAGTTTTATTTCAAATGTGAGCAATCATACAGACGTTTTATTGAAACAACAATAAAAACACATAATTCATGCAATCAGATTGTTATCACCTGATGCACACCGTGAATTCGTACCGCAAATCATAACAACAGTTTGAAGCACGAAAAAACTGCTTCATCATCATGCTGATTACTGCCTTTCCGTTCGTATTTTTTACCATCGCACTGCTCTTTATCGCAGAATAAATCAGCTGTCTCGTCGTAACCGTAACCGTCCACCCAGCCCAGTACGGTGGCGTGATTGGTGTAATTATGCATATGCTTTATGATTATGATTTTATAAATACCCACCTGACTGCTTGTGCTTCACCGATTCACCGTTCGACATAGAGAGAGAGAGGTGCTTTACCGATTAATACACAAAGGTGGCTCAGAAGTGGCCCCCCTTCGTCAAGCCGAAGCACAGCGAAACCGAGCATGAAATGTGGGCTTTTATTTGGTTTAATGTGTGTTGCCTTGTCCGGGGCGGATTAGCAGCGGGCAGGTAGCACAGACAGGCGCTCCCGGGAATGGCTTCTCCCGCAGAGGAAAGCATAAAAAAGAAGGAATCTGAATTCGAGAAAGCTCGAGCCTCGATCAAACGGCCGCGTCAGTCGTTAATGTTCGAAAGAAATCGTAGTACAGCAATTTATGGCTCTTTGTTTACGGTCGTGTTTATGGTCGTTACTTTTACGAGCCGCGTGCGTGTGTTTGTGTTCGTTAGCGAGAGTGTGTTTACATATGAATGGGTGTAATTTAGTGTCATTTTCAGACGGTGAAACAGGTGATTGGAGGAAAAATCCTGACCCTTCACAAAACCGATCGATGCTGCGCCAGCACTCTTGCGTTGGTCTCCATTTACGAGGGGAACACACTGGGCTCTATGTTTGGCTGAAGGATGCTTGTAATCGGAGCTACCACAACAATCACCTCAACGCAACACATCTCAATCGATTGCACGCAACTGAGCCCTGTATCTTAATAAGATAAGGCCTGGTTTTCTGCTGCCAGACCCTGCCGTCCGATGTTGGCAATGTGGTTTTAAAGGATGTGGCAAGCAGGCGTAGCGTGTGACAATTGATTTACCGAAGCGTAAAAACCTATCACCAGCCACTCGGTTTGCTGAACGCACTGTCGACATCGGGTCGATATTTTTCAAGTCATTTGGTGAGGGGCCTTTGTCTGCACCGTAATCGGTCGACATGTCTCTCTCGGGACATAACGTCCTGATGGGTTGGAACACACCGCTAACTAGCTGGAAAGATAACCAGCTGCACAAAGGTGTTTGAAGCCAGTATGAAGAAAAATACAGTAGTTGCTGTAAATATGTGAACATTGTTAACAAAAGATTCGATGTATTTGGCTGTATAAGCCACGTCTTTTTTACTATGCCTTTCTACCGTAGAAGAGGTTGTTGTCTAAAGCGGGCTTTACATGTCCGTATAACGACCTGAGATCCAGGTGATACAGCTGTCAAAGTTCTCACTTGGGCGGTTTCGCTTCGATCGTGCATTGCAGGAAACCTCGAGGCGAGACCGCTGTCAAACCGATTTGTATTTTGATCAAAATTGTTTGGAGTTTGAAAAATATCGGTTTTTCAAACAAAAATCCTTGTTTTCATACTGAAAAATGTTAAATTATATTTTAATTCATTTTAAATAGTAGATTTTTTAATTTTGTGAGGTACCGCGCATGGTACCGAGCTTCTGCTCTCGCTTGGCAGCGAGAACCGCGTTTCCACGTACGTAGTGAGAAACAGGCGAGACACCCCGTCGTTTGACGTCTCGCTAGGTGCTCTCGCATCGATCTCAGGTCGTTATACGGACATGTAAAGCCCGCTTAAGGTAACTCTACGCCTTAAAGTATGCAGTGCTATTTGGAGCGTAATTAGTAAAAAACTCTTATCGTTTAATGAATTTTCAGTGATATATTTATTGATGAATTGAAGAATTTTATTAGATTTGTTATCTTCTATTCTAGATATGAAGTTGTATATTGTGCTGTATAATTTACGATCCAACAAAAACATAACAAATATTGAAATATTTCAAATTCAAATAAAATATCAAATTCATATGGAACCCTCTGCAAACTGTCAATGAACCGTGTGACAAATGTTTTCTGCTTAGTCAACACAAACATAACTTTTCCCGCCATTCCAACGTGTGTGCCTTTAAGGATTCCATCTTGAGCTGCACCCCGAAAAAGTAAGGAGCATCGAAATAGATTGATTTGTCCACACATAATTAACTTAATTCAATTAACTTTGTGGGTTTTCCCGAGCGCCGACGAGCGCAAGAACTCCGTCGGTCGCTGGTAATACACTAACCCTCCGATCAATCTTACCGGCATCCTTAAGGGGGGTGTCTAATAGATGCACTCGGCGAAGAAACATTCCTTGCCACAAGCAAGCCACGGCACACGGAGCCCAATATTTCTACCCTCACGCGAGAATTACCCGGCTATTAGGATGTTTTCCCCTCTTATTTCTCGGTCGCGTTCGACAGCTCATCCCCGTTTGGTTCCGCTCGGCGAAGCGAACCACTGGAATGCATTTTTCAATGAGGTCGTCAGTGAGTTGGAAGGGTGAGTTTTTGTTTCCACCCGCTCCTTAAGGCACGAAACCACTCGAGGGGGTGCGCTGATAGCAGACGTGGCTCGTGATCGATTAATTAAACGAGATTTGACCCCGACGCTAGCCTCTCGGCGAAGGGAAACGGATCGATCCCGCTGCACTGCTGCTCGGGTGGTATGGTGTAATGAAATTTAATGCGTCAAATTGAGTCAGCTGCCCCCCGGGGGACGAAACAGAGAAACGGTGCAGTGTTTGACCGAACACGATGGTAGCGATGTGAGATTTCTTAACTAAGTAACAGTTTTATTTCTCACAATCTGATCGCAAACTTTCCCTTAAACCAATTTGAAGCGCTTTCCACAAGCTTACCGCGGCGGAAGTGTTTTTTAAAGTTCAACAATCCGTTTGCGAGCAGCTCAAAGGTTTTTTTCTTTTAAAAACAAATTTATACTTCGCCACTGAAAAAAATGTTTTCCAGCTTGCCCTGTGTTGAAATCGTATCTTGAGGCATGTGTCCAAAGAAACAAAGCATGAAGCAAAGAAGAAAAAAAACTTCCTTCACATTGTTTCCGTGTTTTCCATCCCGCGCGGCACAAGTTTACTCCACACTGTTGTTTGTTGCAAAAGTTTTGCGCGTGTCTTTATTTGATATTTTTGTCCCGCCAGCGTCTTTTTTTTCGTACTGGGACACTCTCTTCGCACCCCGGCTTCAAGCGTGCGACCCGAGATCGGGAGTGGTTTCGAGCTTCCCGAGCCAGAAAGATGTATAAGCACAGCGAGAGGCACGCGGAAAAGTTATTACCGGAAGGCGCAACCAACCGCCACAAATTGGAAAGCAGTGACATTTGGAAAAGGCGTGACAAAAAGTGACAGCTACGGAGCACGGCATGGAGCAGGAAAACACACACAAGCAAAAAAAAGGAAAAAAGGGAAAATGGCCACTGTGTGCAACAGAAATGACAAGGTGTCCTTTGGCTTCCACATGGGCCGGGCAGGTGTTCCGTGGACGGTTGGTTGTTTCGCACGAGTTTGTCTGCACGTGCCACGTGGCACGGTGACCGGCCTGCCTTCCTTCGGTCGGCGACAAGCGAAAGAAATGTAAAGTAATGGATTCCTTCCGTCGTGTGTACACACCTTCGGCAGCAGCGAAACATGATTTGCCAGAAAATCGCAACCACCATCCGGCCCTGTTGGCTGTCTGTTACAGATTTAATTTGATGTTTATTTAATTTGAAATGAGTGGTTCGAACTTTGCCGTTCGTGCTGCGCACCTTTTGGTGCTTTGGTGTTTCGGTGTCGGGCCGGAGAAGGTTGCTCGTTTAGTGCTCGGGAGTACTTTTGGTGCCAGGATAGTGGGTGGGAAGCAGTCAATTTGGAGTAAAATTAGCTTCGGAGTGTTTTCGTGGTTCGTGTTTCGATCAGAGAGTGTAGCGATTGGTTTCAAATATACACATTAAACTGGCAGTGAAGCAAATATTTCCTTGAGTACCGCAATCGTTATTAACGCATTATACTTGGAAATACACACTACATGCCTGGCTTTCAAGCTATTTTGCTTTATCAGCCTTAAAGTATGCAATTTGCAAGACAATTTGTACGAAGGTTATTGCTTAAAACTTGCTTCTAGGAGTGGACTAATAGAATTTTTCAATTATTTTTGAATCCTTCTACGTTTTGGATAACAAAACGATAAATATGTATCCAAAAATTATATTTCCATGCACGAACGAGCATTGCTTTCATGATTTACAAACAAATCATGATTAATTCGCCAAGAATTGTTTATTCCCTTTGAAGTTTCGTTGGAGAAGCTAAGCAGAACAAACTTTTACACGATTGTTGGTGTTCTTCTTGTAACTATCGCAACGAAGTTTGTGAACATGAAAAACTTGCTCATTCATAACTTTATCTGTTTATAGTGCCACCAGTGATTATGTGAAAGAATCATCCACCAGAAAACGGCACGACATTCTAGATAAAACGCAATAGCGAGCGTTTTGCAGCGTACCTACGAAGTTGCATCTGTGGTTAAGAAAGCAGAACATAAAACCCTTTGCCGTTAGGTTTTCGGCGGAGCAAAAAGGGAACCATTTTACATTGAATAAACAGCGTAGATAATTTTCGAACCCAAACCCCCGTCGCCTCGAGGATAGTAATATTTTTTCCCCCTGCAGCATTTCAATGAAAGCTGGTGCCGGTGGGAAGATTGCAGATGTTTAAAAGTTCCGAGCAAGTTACTTTGCCGGCAGTCTGCTTTACTGCAAACGATACGCATCACAGGGATGATGCAATATTTTCGGGCGAGGCAGCCAGCAAACCGGGCACGGTCGGGAAAGGTCAGGGTGAAAAGCGTGAAAATGGGTGCAAAAGAAGCAGCCGAAATCGATTTCGGGGAAGATAAATTCACCGGCACAAGCATCCCCGAGCACGACGGGCACTATAAAATATATGTGAACCAGACGAACGCATGCCTCCACCCGACCGATCACCCTGCTCACCCACGGCTCACCGGCTCGAACGTTCTTGAACGTGTTCGTGTTGAGCAGAAAATGCCGCAGAACCGCTCGATGCTCACCGCTCGGCCCCTGCCGGGGCCACGCGATGCGTGTGTAAAGGGATAATGGAACCTGGCACAATCGAGATTTGTTAGATGGGTTGCCTTCAGCTTTGGGTGCGGCAGAAATCATCTGGCCTGCTTCCCGGGCCCAACCACTCGCTCTCTCTCTCTTTCTTTCTATGATCAGAAAACGTTGGCCGGATAAGAATCTACCTATTCAGGAGCAGCAGGGATCGGCGCTGTATCGATGTGCCACTTAGAGGCGATGCCTAAAGGGACACGTTGGGATAGAGAGTGGCCATTTGGTGTTTGTGTAACATTTTTCAGAAAAAAATCTCAGTGGCCTTAGTACAGTGAAGTATAACTTCCAAGAATAAAGCCTCAGTTTGATAATGTTCGATAGTTAAAGATTCAATCTCATTATTTTTTGCCTTCTATTGCTTCTTTGTTTGGATTTATCATATTGTTTCTATTTATTTGTTATTTTTTTATTGACGAATTTAAAAATACATTCGAAAGATTATAATTTAATAATAGACATTAACATTCAAAATAGACGATGAATGTAAGAATTATGGAAATTTAAAAAAAAAAATAGTCCAAAATATAAACATGTCCAAAATATAAACATGTGAACATGTCCTACGCTATCCTACTGTGCACCACATTCGAAAGCCTGGGAAAAATCCCCAAAATAATCAATGGGTGCCATCCGGGCGTAGGCCTCTGCGCCCCAGTCAGGGAGTCAGTTTTTCGGTTCTCCATCGGACGCACCCCCCGGGGAGGGATCCTTTAATTTGAAATTTAAATATAAATTTTCAGCTTATCTAAACGATGTCAAACGCTGCAGGACTCGAGGGCGGCGAGCGTCGGTATCGACGAAAATTTGTTGTCCGCTTTGCGCTCTTTCCGCCGTGGGAGAACCACACCAGGTACATGAAGCCCAAACCGGATCTTCCGGTTTTTGTCTGTGGCCAGTGTGTGAACATTTATCCCCGGTCTTGTCGGTGTTTAAAGATGTGTAAACAATCGGATTTACTACCCCTGTTTCGGGTGCATCGGACGCCTAAATGTATGCAATCGCGCTAGACAGCAACACCGCGACGAGCTTATTGACTGTATACACGACCCACACGTATATACGAGCGATGGGGTGTGTGTGTGCAGGTGAATTTAAAATCCTTCTTACCGGATGCTAGCCTGGTGCGGCCTGAGAATGGAAATTTCACGGTGAATTTACTCACACGTCTGCTCGCTACGGCGAGGCAGCCAGCAAACCGGGCACGGTCGGGAAAGGTCAGGGTGAAAAGCGTGAAAATGGGTGCAAAAGAAGCAGCCGAAATCGATTTCGGGGAAGATAAATTCACCGGCACAAGCATCCCCGAGCACGACGGGCACTATAAAATATATGTGAACCAGACGAACGCATGCCTCCACCCGACCGATCACCCTGCTCACCCACGGCTCACCGGCTCGAACGTTCTTGAACGTGTTCGTGTTGAGCAGAAAATGCCGCAGAACCGCTCGATGCTCACCGCTCGGCCCCTGCCGGGGCCACGCGATGCGTGTGTAAAGGGATAATGGAACCTGGCACAATCGAGATTTGTTAGATGGGTTGCCTTCAGCTTTGGGTGCGGCAGAAATCATCTGGCCTGCTTCCCGGGCCCAACCACTCGCTTACCGGCAGCAGCGTGCGGCCAAAGTTGTCAACTTGGCTAAGGACCCGGCGGCCGGGACGAGGGCGACATCTACCATGCTTTACTGATGAAGATTTTCCTGCCGCACCTGAGTTTTCCAGGTGCTTGTGTGTGTGTGTGTGTGTGTGTGTGTGTGTGTTTGGACGGGGACTGGTACTTTTGTATAAATTAGCCCGCAGCGATCTTATCAAGTATTCCAGCCAAGTTGGATCACGGTGAATCCGGGCGTAGGCCTCTGCGCCCCAGTCAGGGAGTCAGTTTTTCGGTTCTCCATCGGACGCACCCCCCGGGGAGGGATCCTTTAATTTGAAATTTAAATATAAATTTTCAGCTTATCTAAACGATGTCAAACGCTGCAGGACTCGAGGGCGGCGAGCGTCGGTATCGACGAAAATTTGTTGTCCGCTTTGCGCTCTTTCCGCCGTGGGAGAACCACACCAGGTACATGAAGCCCAAACCGGATCTTCCGGTTTTTGTCTGTGGCCAGTGTGTGAACATTTATCCCCGGTCTTGTCGGTGTTTAAAGATTCGAGATTTGTTAGATGGGTTGCCTTCAGCTTTGGGTGCGGCAGAAATCATCTGGCCTGCTTCCCGGGCCCAACCACTCGCTTTCTCTCTCTTTCTTTCTATGTTCAGAAAACGTTGGCCGGATAAGAATCTACCTATTCAGGAGCAGCAGGGATCGGCGTTGTATCGATGTGCCACTTAGAGGCGATGCCTAAAGGGACACGTTGGGATAGAGAGTGGCCATTTAGTGTTTGTGTAACATTTTACACAAAAAATCGTAGTGGCCTTGGTGCGGTGAACCATATCTTCCAAGAACAAAGCCTCAGTTGATTCGTTTTGTAGTGAAGTTTTCATTTCGATCTCATCTAAATGCCAAGAGTCACGCGCAATTCAGTGTTGTGCAATACGGTAATGTTCGATAACTAAGGATTCAATATTATTATGGTTAACTTCTATTGCTTCTTTGTTGGGATTTATTATATTTTTACTATTTATTTTTTATTTTTTATTGACGAATTTTGAAATACATTTGGAAGTTTAGAACCTTATTACATGTTATTTGAATATTTTACATGGTTCTTTATATAATTTCTATTAATTTTTATTTCAAGTGATTCATTCAATAAAAAACGACGATTTTTATAATTACGAAAATTATGGAAAAAATAAATTGAGTCCTAAATAGTATAAAATACTTATAAATACACTAATAAAAATCAGTATTATTTTAAAAATAAATGTAAGCTTTCTTCCAAAAACTGAAATCGTGAACATGTCCTACGCTATCCTACTGTGCACCACATTCGAAAGCCTGGGAAAAATCCCCAAAATAATCAATGGGTGCCATGATAAGGAGCACGGGTTGGCTTTTGAAGGCGAAGAAATTCAGAGCACCATCCACTGCCTCGCGCACGGTTCACGACGCTGAATCGGTGGCGGGCATTGCTGCAGCGAAAGCGTTGGGTTTGAAAAATGTGTTGAAATCTGAACCGGTTTGGAGAACGAGCGAGCATGAATTTTGCATAATCGTCGAAAATTTGATGAGTTTCATCGACGCGCCAGCTTCTTTACAGCACAGCCGACACCGTTCTTGTGGCAAAGGAATGCTAATGATCCCAATCGATGAATAAATGAAAAGGAGAATCGAGCCATTTGCTCACTAACCCGGTGTGAGATAATCGGAGAGGTGAGGTGCGCGGGTGGTTTTCTTCGTCAGAATTATGCCCGAGAAAACTCCCATCCCGGCGCATTCTCACCGGCAGAATGCAGGCAGCGTAGTTTGAAGCATTTTAAATATAAAATATCTTCAAGTGGGGAACAATCTTCTTCAAAACTTTCCCCGTCCACGGAGGGATTGTTGTGGGGCGAAGTTTATCGTCTCACGTAAGTTGGTGGTGCACTTGAGCTCACTCAGAGACCCCTCGAATCGGCGGACGCATGTTGAGCGAAATTGAAATAGACCGTTCACCGGATGCTGAAATGTTGAGTCTTTTCGTTGGGATCAAAGTTGATCCCGGGAGCTGTACGGCTATCTTTTAAAGTGCAGGTGTGTTTCCCCCTTTTCGCCGGTTGACGGCAGGATTAAGTATTTTGATGCTGCCGTCCGAACGGTCCGCTCCAACGAAAGCCGGTTTTAAAGCCAATCTAGGGTCGTGCAGAGTCCCGGTTGCTTAATGTTTCGTAAACAAGTACCACCGACCAGCGTCCAGGATGATGATGAGGACGATGATTTACAGGAGAAAAGTTCGTCATCCAAGATAATGAATTTTTAAAATTTTGACCCTCCAAACTCGGCTCGGTTTGTTTGTTTTGCGGAGCAAGTTTTTCGAGAGTTGTCAAAGCCCGGCACACGTCACATTTGACGTTGAAGTAATCCTCCCGCTCTGTCGGTCGCTCTGCTCTCTCTTCATTCTGCCTGCTGCCGTCCCGATTCAAAACAAAAGCTAGGGACCGACTCACGAAACGATGCTTGAGCTCGGGGGGGGGTTTAGGGCTCGATCGTCGAGCAATGTGGTGGAATTAGTAAGTGCTCAAGTTTAATTAAGCAAATACACTGGCCAGGATTTATTGCGTTCATGATGCATGACGTGAATGGTCGTAAAATTTTATACTCCCTTCCCGCTCGCTCGGCGCTCGGCGATGAGACCTCGCTCGGTGAGTCCGAAAGCCGAAAGGGACGTGAAAAACGCTACCAACCCCAAATGCTCCTTCTGCACAGCAAATATGGCCATAAATTATTTCTAATTAATTTCCCTCTTCCGTTTGGGCCAATTCCGGGTGGGTTTTTCCGGTCCGGGAGGGCCAGGTTGGACTGTCATTTCTGGCTGACAGGACGCTACTTCCTCCCACCCCCAATCACACACACACACACATCCGAACGTCGCGCAAACTGCAAAACCGAAATTGAATTGGAAAACTTTCCGCGCAGGGAAGGTGATCATGACGGGCGTTTTCGGGAATGATTGCCGTTGAAGCAGCGACAAGCGTTCCCCGCGGAAGACGAACGTCAGATTCGGTGAAATCATCCTGCACGAACAAAGGCAGCATGTGACGCACGCGACACAAAGTACGCGTGAAATCTTCCCAGCGAATGATGCGTCCCGGTTTCGGGCGAGGAGACGACGTCTTATCGTCGATCTGTTTGCACTCAATTACGGGAATAAATAGTGCTTGAGAATGTAAACAGTGTCATATCTAATTGTCTGAGAGTTTGGCGCGTGCACGTGTGGGAGTGTGTGACTGTATGTGTGTCTGTGTGGGGGCGGGAAGT
>KZ072928.1:77367-100852 GCA_002091845.1 Anopheles cracens | reverse complement strand
TGCAAGGAAGAGATGGTTCGTTCCGCTCGGGTGTGGCAATTTGAATAATCCTCCTCCTGCTCTCGAAGGCAGCTTGTGGCGGATTTGCATACGTTTTTGGCGGGGACGGTGGTTTAATGTCTCGAACGCTGGAGTCGTTTTGCTCTTGTTGTTGCAGTGATCGTGATTCTGAGCAGAGGATGTGGCGGAATGATTATTATGGATGTCAGAATCGTAGAAGAGCGTGTTGAATTGAGCAATCTGATGTATGTTTAGTAACGATGACACTTTTTTTTAAATAATTTTGTTGGAAAAAACTGTTTCTGTGACACGCTCGTTAGTAAAGAAGCTTAAAAGTGATTTTTCAGGGTTTATTTCAATCACTATAATAAACATAATATCAAGTCCCCTTTTTGTGCAAACGATATTTTAGATATTTCAACCTAAAAATCAGTAATATAGTAAATTTGATCACAAATGGGTACACAGGTAGATTCTTTCTCATATCTGAGATATATCTTGAATATATTATTCTGTTCGAAAGACGTGAGCAACAACTAACCAAGCAATAAAATTATCAAAATTTTATTAATTTATTCTAATGCTCGCATAGTTCGTAATCAGCCTGAAAGTATGCAATCTGCAAAACACACTCTTACTTTTTAAGCTTTTTATGTCATTTTAACGATTTTCGCTCACTTAGAATCGTTGATTGGCTCCGACGTACCGTTTCCTAGCACTTCTTGAGCCTTATTTTCTTCGGTTCAATCTTTTCTACACTCTCTGCATATGAGCAACACAGACTTTAATCGCCCAATTGTTCTACAATTTGCACTCTTGAATGCTTTGCCGATAGTTTTCCTCCCCCCCGGTGAGGACCACAATCGTACGGAGCACACTGCGAAATGTACATATTTCTGTTTGCACTCACTTGTGGTCACGAGCGCTTCTACGGGGCGGCGTCGCGCAAACGTGTGATGCACGGATCCATTCATCCGTCCAACCGATCCTCCATTCAACCGCTCCCACCGCAGGGAGGAAAGTGTGCTCGCAAGTGTCATCGTTATCGTCCTATGTGTGTGTGTTTGTGCGCGCCCCAAAACGTCGCAGTGGCGTGAGACATGCGGAAGAGTGCAAAGTCGAGAGACTTTTCGCCTCCATTTAATTCCCGACTTTCGAGTCGAGCTCGGTGCGGCGTTAGGCGAATCTCGCGTGCACCATATCGCGTACCACACAAACACACTCACACGGGAACAAACATCGGTCCCGACCCGGTGTTTTTTTGGGGGCGCAGACTGCGTTGGGAAGGAAAGGAAAACAGAAAATGTCCTTTCACGCTTTTCACCCTGACCTTTCCCGACCGTGCCCGGTTTGCTGGCTGCCTCGCCGTAGCGAGCAGACGTGTGAGTAAATTCACCGTGAAATTTCCATTCTCAGGCCGCACCAGGCTAGCATCCGGTAAGAAGGATTTTAAATTCACCTGCACACACACACCCCATCGCTCGTATATACGTGTGGGTCGTGTATACAGTCAATAAGCTCGTCGCGGTGTTGCTGTCTAGCGCGATTGCATACATTTAGGCGTCCGATGCACCCGAAACAGGGGTAGTAAATCCGATTGTTTACACATCTTTAAACACCGACAAGACCGGGGATAAATGTTCACACACTGGCCACAGACAAAAACCGGAAGATCCGGTTTGGGCTTCATGTACCTGGTGTGGTTCTCCCACGGCGGAAAGAGCGCAAAGCGGACAACAAATTTTCGTCGATACCGACGCTCGCCGCCCTCGAGTCCTGCAGCGTTTGACATCGTTTAGATAAGCTGAAAATTTATATTTAAATTTCAAATTAAAGGATCCCTCCCCGGGGGGTGCGTCCGATGGAGAACCGAAAAACTGACTCCCTGACTGGGGCGCAGAGGCCTACGCCCGGATTCACCGTGATCCAACTTGGCTGGAATACTTGATAAGATCGCTGCGGGCTAATTTATACAAAAGTACCAGTCCCCGTCCAAACACACACACACACACACACACACACACACACAAGCACCTGGAAAACTCAGGTGCGGCAGGAAAATCTTCATCAGTAAAGCATGGTAGATGTCGCCCTCGTCCCGGCCGCCGGGTCCTTAGCCAAGTTGACAACTTTGGCCGCACGCTGCTGCCGGTAGCTTTCCGCCCCCCCCCCCTTTCTGAAAGTTACCGCACCAAGGCCACTACGATTTTTTGTGTAAAATGTTACACAAACACTAAATGGCCACTCTCTATCCCAACGTGTCCCTTTAGGCATCGCCTCTAAGTGGCACATCGATACAACGCCGATCCCTGCTGCTCCTGAATAGGTAGATTCTTATCCGGCCAACGTTTTCTGATCATAGAAAGAAAGAGAGAGAGAGCGAGTGGTTGGGCCCGGGAAGCAGGCCAGATGATTTCTGCCGCACCCAAAGCTGAAGGCAACCCATCTAACAAATCTCGATTGTGCCAGGTTCCATTATCCCTTTACACACGCATCGCGTGGCCCCGGCAGGGGCCGAGCGGTGAGCATCGAGCGGTTCTGCGGCATTTTCTGCTCAACACGAACACGTTCAAGAACGTTCGAGCCGGTGAGCCGTGGGTGAGCAGGGTGATCGGTCGGGTGGAGGCATGCGTTCGTCTGGTTCACATATATTTTATAGTGCCCGTCGTGCTCGGGGATGCTTGTGCCGGTGAATTTATCTTCCCCGAAATCGATTTCGGCTGCTTCTTTTGCACCCATTTTCACGCTTTTCACCCTGACCTTTCCCGACCGTGCCCGGTTTGCTGGCTGCCTCGCCGTAGCGAGCAGACGTGTGAGTAAATTCACCGTGAAATTTCCATTCTCAGGCCGCACCAGGCTAGCATCCGGTAAGAAGGATTTTAAATTCACCTGCACACACACACCCCATCGCTCGTATATACGTGTGGGTCGTGTATACAGTCAATAAGCTCGTCGCGGTGTTGCTGTCTAGCGCGATTGCATACATTTAGGCGTCCGATGCACCCGAAACAGGGGTAGTAAATCCGATTGTTTACACATCTTTAAACACCGACAAGACCGGGGATAAATGTTCACACACTGGCCACAGACAAAAACCGGAAGATCCGGTTTGGGCTTCCATGGCACCCATTGATTATTTTGGGGATTTTTCCCAGGCTTTCGAATGTGGTGCACAGTAGGATAGCGTAGGACATGTTCACATGTTTATATTTTGGACATGTTTATATTTTGGACTATTTTTTTTTTTAAATTTCCATAATTCTTACATTCATCGTCTATTTTGAATGTTAATGTCTATTATTAAATTATAATCTTTCGAATGTATTTTTAAATTCGTCAATAAAAAAATAACAAATAAATAGAAACAATATGATAAATCCAAACAAAGAAGCAATAGAAGGCAAAAAATAATGAGATTGAATCTTTAACTATCGAACATTATCAAACTGAGGCTTTATTCTTGGAAGTTATACTTCACTGTACTAAGGCCACTGAGATTTTTTTCTGAAAAATGTTACACAAACACCAAATGGCCACTCTCTATCCCAACGTGTCCCTTTAGGCATCGCCTCTAAGTGGCACATCGATACAGCGCCGATCCCTGCTGCTCCTGAATAGGTAGATTCTTATCCGGCCAACGTTTTCTGATCATAGAAAGAAAGAGAGAGAGAGCGAGTGGTTGGGCCCGGGAAGCAGGCCAGATGATTTCTGCCGCACCCAAAGCTGAAGGCAACCCATCTAACAAATCTCGTTTCACCCTTCACCAGACAAGATCATAAATAATCAGACTACACTGCACATAAAAGCGCAAAAACCTATGTGTTAAACAACTTTATCGTCGCTCGGGGTGCTAACTCGCCCATACATCATCCCGTTCGGATCACCCGAACCACCCCACAACAGTCAACAATCGGCGAGAGCTTTCGGCACGTGAACTTTGACCATGTGTTTTAATTATTATTTATGATTTCACTTTAGCAATAATAGGCGAAAGTTGCTCCTTGGAGCGGACCGCTTTTGCGGCTCATGCAGCCAAAAGTGCAGCACCCGTTTCGTGCACGCTCTGTTGTGCCCTGTGACTCGAAGTTATGTCGTAAGCTTCATCTTCTCGCACGGTGCGGTTCTTCATAAAGAACCGAAAATATTGCATCATCCCTGTGATGCGTATCGTTTGCAGTAAAGCAGACTGCCGGCAAAGTAACTTGCTCGGAACTTTTAAACATCTGCAATCTTCCCACCGGCACCAGCTTTCATTGAAATGCTGCAGGGGGAAAAAATATTACTATCCTCGAGGCGACGGGGGTTTGGGTTCGAAAATTATCTACGCTGTTTATTCAATGTAAAATGGTTCCCTTTTTGCTCCGCCGAAAACCTAACGGCAAAGGGTTTTATGTTCTGCTTTCTTAACCACAGATGCAACTTCGTAGGTACGCTGCAAAACGCTCGCTATTGCGTTTTATCTAGAATGTCGTGCCGTTTTCTGGTGGATGATTCTTTCACATAATCACTGGTGGCACTATAAACAGATAAAGTTATGAATGAGCAAGTTTTTCATGTTCACAAACTTCGTTGCGATAGTTACAAGAAGAACACCAACAATCGTGTAAAAGTTTGTTCTGCTTAGCTTCTCCAACGAAACTTCAAAGGGAATAAACAATTCTTGGCGAATTAATCATGATTTGTTTGTAAATCATGAAAGCAATGCTCGTTCGTGCATGGAAATATAATTTTTGGATACATATTTATCGTTTTGTTATCCAAAACGTAGAAGGATTCAAAAATAATTGAAAAATTCTATTAGTCCACTCCTAGAAGCAAGTTTTAAGCAATAACCTTCGTACAAATTGTCTTGCAAATTGCATACTTTAAGGCTGATAAAGCAAAATAGCTTGAAAGCCAGGCATGTAGTGTGTATTTCCAAGTATAATGCGTTAATAACGATTGCGGTACTCAAGGAAATATTTGCTTCACTGCCAGTTTAATGTGTATATTTGAAACCAATCGCTACACTCTCTGATCGAAACACGAACCACGAAAACACTCCGAAGCTAATTTTACTCCAAATTGACTGCTTCCCACCCACTATCCTGGCACCAAAAGTACTCCCGAGCACTAAACGAGCAACCTTCTCCGGCCCGACACCGAAACACCAAAGCACCAAAAGGTGCGCAGCACGAACGGCAAAGTTCGAACCACTCATTTCAAATTAAATAAACATCAAATTAAATCTGTAACAGACAGCCAACAGGGCCGGATGGTGGTTGCGATTTTCTGGCAAATCATGTTTCGCTGCTGCCGAAGGTGTGTACACACGACGGAAGGAATCCATTACTTTACATTTCTTTCGCTTGTCGCCGACCGAAGGAAGGCAGGCCGGTCACCGTGCCACGTGGCACGTGCAGACAAACTCGTGCGAAACAACCAACCGTCCACGGAACACCTGCCCGGCCCATGTGGAAGCCAAAGGACACCTTGTCATTTCTGTTGCACACAGTGGCCATTTTCCCTTTTTTCCTTTTTTTTGCTTGTGTGTGTTTTCCTGCTCCATGCCGTGCTCCGTAGCTGTCACTTTTTGTCACGCCTTTTCCAAATGTCACTGCTTTCCAATTTGTGGCGGTTGGTTGCGCCTTCCGGTAATAACTTTTCCGCGTGCCTCTCGCTGTGCTTATACATCTTTCTGGCTCGGGAAGCTCGAAACCACTCCCGATCTCGGGTCGCACGCTTGAAGCCGGGGTGCGAAGAGAGTGTCCCAGTACGAAAAAAAAGACGCTGGCGGGACAAAAATATCAAATAAAGACACGCGCAAAACTTTTGCAACAAACAACAGTGTGGAGTAAACTTGTGCCGCGCGGGATGGAAAACACGGAAACAATGTGAAGGAAGTTTTTTTTCTTCTTTGCTTCATGCTTTGTTTCTTTGGACACATGCCTCAAGATACGATTTCAACACAGGGCAAGCTGGAAAACATTTTTTTCAGTGGCGAAGTATAAATTTGTTTTTAAAAGAAAAAAACCTTTGAGCTGCTCGCAAACGGATTGTTGAACTTTAAAAAACACTTCCGCCGCGGTAAGCTTGTGGAAAGCGCTTCAAATTGGTTTAAGGGAAAGTTTGCGATCAGATTGTGAGAAATAAAACTGTTACTTAGTTAAGAAATCTCACATCGCTACCATCGTGTTCGGTCAAACACTGCACCGTTTCTCTGTTTCGTCCCCCGGGGGGCAGCTGACTCAATTTGACGCATTAAATTTCATTACACCATACCACCCGAGCAGCAGTGCAGCGGGATCGATCCGTTTCCCTTCGCCGAGAGGCTAGCGTCGGGGTCAAATCTCGTTTAATTAATCGATCACGAGCCACGTCTGCTATCAGCGCACCCCCTCGAGTGGTTTCGTGCCTTAAGGAGCGGGTGGAAACAAAAACTCACCCTTCCAACTCACTGACGACCTCATTGAAAAATGCATTCCAGTGGTTCGCTTCGCCGAGCGGAACCAAACGGGGATGAGCTGTCGAACGCGACCGAGAAATAAGAGGGGAAAACATCCTAATAGCCGGGTAATTCTCGCGTGAGGGTAGAAATATTGGGCTCCGTGTGCCGTGGCTTGCTTGTGGCAAGGAATGTTTCTTCGCCGAGTGCATCTATTAGACACCCCCCTTAAGGATGCCGGTAAGATTGATCGGAGGGTTAGTGTATTACCAGCGACCGACGGAGTTCTTGCGCTCGTCGGCGCTCGGGAAAACCCACAAAGTTAATTGAATTAAGTTAATTATGTGTGGACAAATCAATCTATTTCGATGCTCCTTACTTTTTCGGGGTGCAGCTCAAGATGGAATCCTTAAAGGCACACACGTTGGAATGGCGGGAAAAGTTATGTTTGTGTTGACTAAGCAGAAAACATTTGTCACACGGTTCATTGACAGTTTGCAGAGGGTTCCATATGAATTTGATATTTTATTTGAATTTGAAATATTTCAATATTTGTTATGTTTTTGTTGGATCGTAAATTATACAGCACAATATACAACTTCATATCTAGAATAGAAGATAACAAATCTAATAAAATTCTTCAATTCATCAATAAATATATCACTGAAAATTCATTAAACGATAAGAGTTTTTTACTAATTACGCTCCAAATAGCACTGCATACTTTAAGGCGTAGAGTTACCTTAAGCGGGCTTTACATGTCCGTATAACGACCTGAGATCGATGCGAGAGCACCTAGCGAGACGTCAAACGACGGGGTGTCTCGCCTGTTTCTCACTACGTACGTGGAAACGCGGTTCTCGC
Source organism: Anopheles cracens (assembly GCA_002091845.1). Classification (NCBI taxonomy): domain Eukaryota; kingdom Metazoa; phylum Arthropoda; class Insecta; order Diptera; family Culicidae; genus Anopheles; species Anopheles cracens. The sequence continues at coordinate 93,564 of KZ072928.1, read as the reverse complement.
TGCCAAGCGAGAGCAGAAGCTCGGTACCATGCGCGGTACCTCACAAAATTAAAAAATCTACTATTTAAAATGAATTAAAATATAATTTAACATTTTTCAGTATGAAAACAAGGATTTTTGTTTGAAAAACCGATATTTTTCAAACTCCAAACAATTTTGATCAAAATACAAATCGGTTTGACAGCGGTCTCGCCTCGAGGTTTCCTGCAATGCACGATCGAAGCGAAACCGCCCAAGTGAGAACTTTGACAGCTGTATCACCTGGATCTCAGGTCGTTATACGGACATGTAAAGCCCGCTTTAGACAACAACCTCTTCTACGGTAGAAAGGCATAGTAAAAAAGACGTGGCTTATACAGCCAAATACATCGAATCTTTTGTTAACAATGTTCACATATTTACAGCAACTACTGTATTTTTCTTCATACTGGCTTCAAACACCTTTGTGCAGCTGGTTATCTTTCCAGCTAGTTAGCGGTGTGTTCCAACCCATCAGGACGTTATGTCCCGAGAGAGACATGTCGACCGATTACGGTGCAGACAAAGGCCCCTCACCAAATGACTTGAAAAATATCGACCCGATGTCGACAGTGCGTTCAGCAAACCGAGTGGCTGGTGATAGGTTTTTACGCTTCGGTAAATCAATTGTCACACGCTACGCCTGCTTGCCACATCCTTTAAAACCACATTGCCAACATCGGACGGCAGGGTCTGGCAGCAGAAAACCAGGCCTTATCTTATTAAGATACAGGGCTCAGTTGCGTGCAATCGATTGAGATGTGTTGCGTTGAGGTGATTGTTGTGGTAGCTCCGATTACAAGCATCCTTCAGCCAAACATAGAGCCCAGTGTGTTCCCCTCGTAAATGGAGACCAACGCAAGAGTGCTGGCGCAGCATCGATCGGTTTTGTGAAGGGTCAGGATTTTTCCTCCAATCACCTGTTTCACCGTCTGAAAATGACACTAAATTACACCCATTCATATGTAAACACACTCTCGCTAACGAACACAAACACACGCACGCGGCTCGTAAAAGTAACGACCATAAACACGACCGTAAACAAAGAGCCATAAATTGCTGTACTACGATTTCTTTCGAACATTAACGACTGACGCGGCCGTTTGATCGAGGCTCGAGCTTTCTCGAATTCAGATTCCTTCTTTTTTATGCTTTCCTCTGCGGGAGAAGCCATTCCCGGGAGCGCCTGTCTGTGCTACCTGCCCGCTGCTAATCCGCCCCGGACAAGGCAACACACATTAAACCAAATAAAAGCCCACATTTCATGCTCGGTTTCGCTGTGCTTCGGCTTGACGAAGGGGGGCCACTTCTGAGCCACCTTTGTGTATTAATCGGTAAAGCACCTCTCTCTCTCTATGTCGAACGGTGAATCGGTGAAGCACAAGCAGTCAGGTGGGTATTTATAAAATCATAATCATAAAGCATATGCATAATTACACCAATCACGCCACCGTACTGGGCTGGGTGGACGGTTACGGTTACGACGAGACAGCTGATTTATTCTGCGATAAAGAGCAGTGCGATGGTAAAAAATACGAACGGAAAGGCAGTAATCAGCATGATGATGAAGCAGTTTTTTCGTGCTTCAAACTGTTGTTATGATTTGCGGTACGAATTCACGGTGTGCATCAGGTGATAACAATCTGATTGCATGAATTATGTGTTTTTATTGTTGTTTCAATAAAACGTCTGTATGATTGCTCACATTTGAAATAAAACTTTATTTTATTGCTTGAAGGATTCTATATGCTTTTCAAACGCAATGGAAGAAAGATTTCTGGTGGCTATGTTCCGATAGATTAATTTAGTTGAGCAGAAATATCAAATGCATTGCATATATTCAAGGCATATATTCAAGCTCCTATGCAAACTCTCATGCTGGACCAATATTTGCTCTTTCTAGCTTATCTTTTAAATATAAACAGTGTTATAACATCATTTCAATCTTTAAAAAATCTACATACACATTTTACATTGTCTGGCTTAACCGTTTTCTCTGTCTAGCCGTGTTTGCAAGGCAAAATCCAATCTGAAAATCACACAACCCAACCTTCACCGCACTCCCCGAAACATCCCACGCCACTGTGCAATCCGCACGCAGACACTTTTCCCGCGTCGACACATACATTATCTCTTTAGCGGGTGTAAAACCCTGATACCCAGCCACGGCCATAAATATCGAGTAAAGTGGTTATTTTTCATTACCAAACCACTGAACCGAGTGTCGCCGGGCGTAGCCGCCCTTTTTGGCCTGCCTCAGTCTGAGCCTGCGAGTCCTTCGGCCCCTTTTAGTCGTACGGGCAGCAGAAATATGCTCGAAACATCATTTCCCGGAAAGCAGACGAGAAAGACCGGCGTTGACCAGCCCTGCTTGGAGCGGTGCGACCAGCAAGGGGTCCTCGTTCTGATGGTTCTAAATAAATAAACTGTCACCGAATCAGCTTCCTCAGTGTAGCCTCCCTTGCACAGTGTGTCGTAGGTAACATTAATCGTATAACATTTTAATTCGTTAGATCACATACAGACACTCCTACGGCTTCCCGGCCGGCCTTCGCTACCCTTAAGCAACCTTTCACTCTCGTGGCGAAGATCTCCCTCGGTTTGTGTGGTGTATTTGTTGGGCCTAATCCCTAAGGGCGGAGGAACTCACCAAGACACACTCACACACCCTTCCCAGCCAACACACAATTGCTTTTCACCCTCTAACATTGTTTCGTTTTTTTCCTTTCTCTCCCCGCGTTCGCCTGCGTCTCGGTGAGCGTCACCTGACGCTTCTTCTTGTCCACGGTCAGGTAGGTGGGTGAGGCAGTGCCTGGCGCCGGCTGGTCCTGCTGGTCGCCGGCTGACGCTGCCTGCCTCGGTGGGTCATCGGACACTCGCAGCATAACTTTGACCTGCGTGAGCGGATGGGAGAGAAAGGAAAAAAAACGAGACAATGTTAGAGGGTGAAAAGCAATTGTGTGTTGGCTGGGAAGGGTGTGTGAGTGTGTGTCTTGGTGAGTTCCTCCGCCCTTAGGGATTAGGCCCAACAAATACACCACACAAACCGAGGGAGATCTTCGCCACGAGAGTGAAAGGTTGCTTAAGGGTAGCGAAGGCCGGCCGGGAAGCCGTAGGAGTGTCTGTATGTGATCTAACGAATTAAAATGTTATACGATTAATGTTACCTACGACACACTGTGCAAGGGAGGCTACACTGAGGAAGCTGATTCGGTGACAGTTTATTTATTTAGAACCATCAGAACGAGGACCCCTTGCTGGTCGCACCGCTCCAAGCAGGGCTGGTCAACGCCGGTCTTTCCCGTCTGCTTTCCGGGAAATGATGTTACGAGCATATTTCTGCTGCCCGTACGCCGAAAAGGGCCCCGAAGGACTCGCACTCGGCTCAGACTGAGGCAGGCTAAAAAGGGCGGCTACGCCCGGCGACACTCGGTTCAGTGGTTTGGTAATGAAAAATAACCACTTTACTCGATATTTATGGCCGTGGCTGGGTATCAGGGTTTTACACCCGCTAAAGAGATAATGTATGTGTCGACGCGGGAAAAGTGTCTGCGTGCGGATTGCACAGTGGCGTGGGATGTTTCGGGGAGTGCGGTGAAGGTTGGGTTGTGTGATTTTCAGATTGGATTTTGCCTTGCAAACACGGCTAGACAGAGAAAACGGTTAAGCCAGACAATGTAAAATGTGTATGTAGATTTTTTAAAGATTGAAATGATGTTATAACACTGTTTATATTTAAAAGATAAGCTAGAAAGAGCAAATATTGGTCCAGCATGAGAGTTTGCATAGGAGCTTGCATACTTTATGGCGTATTTGTTATACGCCTTGAAAGTATGCAATGCATTTGATATTTCTGCTTAACCAAATTCATTTCCACCAGAAATCTTTCTTCCATTGCGTTCGAAAAGCATATTGAATCCTTCAAGCAATAAAATAAAGTTTTATTTCAAATGTGAGCAATCATACAGAGGTTTTATTGAAACAACAATAAAAACACATAATTCATGCAATCAGATTGTTATCACCTGATGCACACCGTGAATTCGTACCGCAAATCATAACAACAGTTTGAAGCACGAAAAAGCTGCTTCATCATCATGCTGATTACTGCCTTTCCGTTCGTATTTTTTTCCCATCGCACTGCTCTTTATCGCAGAATAAATCAGCTGTCTCGTCGTAACCGTAACCGTCCACCCAGCCCAGTACGGTGGCGTGATTGGTGTAATTATGCATATGCTTTATGATTATGATTTTATAAATACCCACCTGACTGCTTGTGCTTCACCGATTCACCGTTCGACATAGAGAGAGAGAGGTGCTTTACCGATTAATACACAAAGGTGGCTCAGAAGTGGCCCCCCTTCGTCAAGCCGAAGCACAGCGAAACCGAGCATGAAATGTGGGCTTTTATTTGGTTTAATGTGTGTTGCCTAGTCCGGGGCGGATTAGCAGCGGGTGGGTAGGTGGCACAGACAGGTGCTCCCGGGAATGGCTTCTCCCGCAGAGGAAAGCATAAAAAAGAAGGAATCTGAATTCGAGAAAGCTCGAGCCTCGATCAAACGGCCGCGTCAGTCGTTAATGTTCGAAAGAAATCGTAGTACAGCAATTTCTGGCTCTTTGTTTACGGTCGTGTTTATGGTCGTTACTTTTACGAGCCGCGTGCGTGTGTTCGTTAGCGAGAATGTGTTTACATATGAATGGGTGTAATTTAGTGTCATTTTCAGACGGTGAAACAGGTGATTGGAGGAAAAATCCTGACCCTTCACAAAACCGATCGATGCTGCGCCAGCACTCTTGCGTTGGTCTCCATTTACGAGGGGAACACACTGGGCTCTATGTTTGGCTGAAGGATGCTTGTAATCGGAGCTACCACAACAATCACCTCAACGCAACACATCTCAATCGATTGCACGCAACTGAGCCCTGTATCTTAATAAGATAAGGCCTGGTTTTCTGCTGCCACACGCTGCCGTCCGATGAGGCATCGAAATAGATTGATTTGTCCACACATAATTAACTTAATTCAATTAACTTTGTGGGTTTTCCCGAGCGCCGACGAGCGCGGGAACTCCACCGGTCGTTGGTAATACACTAACCCTCCGATCAATCTTCCAGGCATCCTTAAGGGGGGTGTCTAATAGATGCACTCGGCGAAGAAACATTCCTTGCCACAAGCAAGCCACGGCACACGGAGCCCAATATTTCTACCCTGACGCGAGAATTACCCGGCTATTAGGATGTTTTCCCCTCTTATTTCTCGGTCGCGTTCGACAGCTCATCCCTCTTGGTTCCGCTCGGCGAAGCGAACCACTGGAATGCATTTTTCAATGAGGTCGTCAGTGAGTTGGAAGGGTGAGTTTTTGTTTCCACCCGCTCCTTAAGGCACGAAACCACTCGAGGGGGTGCGCTGATAGCAGACGTGGCTCGTGATCGATTAATTAAACGAGATTTGACCCCGACGCTAGCCTCTCGGCGAAGGGAAACGGATCGATCCCGCTGCACTGCTGCTCGGGTGGTATGGTGTAATGAAATTTAATGCGTCAAATTGAGTCAGCTGCCCCCCGGGGGACGAAACAGAGAAACGGTGCAGTGTTTGACCGAACACGATGGTAGCGATGTGAGATTTCTTAACTAAGTAACAGTTTTATTTCTCACAATCTGATCGCAAACTTTCCCTTAAACCAATTTGAAGCGCTTTCCACAAGCTTACCGCGGCGGAAGTGTTTTTTAAAGTTCAACAATCCGTTTGCGAGCAGCTCAAAGGTTTTTTTCTTTTAAAAACAAATTTATACTTCGCCACTGAAAAAAATGTTTTCCAGCTTGCCCTGTGTTGAAATCGTATCTTGAGGCAAGTGTCCAAAGAAACAAAGCATGAAGCAAAGAAGAAAAAAAAAACTTCCTTCACATTGTTTCCGTGTTTTCCATCCCGCGCGGCACAAGTTTACTCCACACTGTTGTTTGTTGCAAAAGTTTTGCGCGTGTCTTTATTTGATATTTTTGTCCCGCCAGCGTTTTTTTTTTTTCGTTCTGGGACACCCTCTTCGCACCCCGGATTCAAGCGTGCGACCCGAGATCGGGAGTGGTTTCGAGCTTCCCGAGCCAGAAAGATGTATAAGCACAGCGAGAGGCACGCGGAAAAGTTATTACCGGAAGGCGCAACCAACCGCCACAAATTGGAAAGCAGTGACATTTGGAAAAGGCGTGACAAAAAGTGACAGCTACGGAGCACGGCATGGAGCAGGAAAACACACACAAGCAAAAAAAGAAAAATAAGAAAATGGCCACTGTGTGCAACAGAAATGACAAGGTGTCCTTTGGCTTCCACATGGGCCGGGCAGGTGTTCCGTGGACGGTTGGTTGTTTCGCACGAGTTTGTCTGCACGTGCCACGTGGCACGGTGACCGGCCTGCCTTCCTCCGGTCGGGGGCAAGCGAAAGAAATGTAAAGTAATGGATTCCTTCCGTCGTGTGTACACACCTTCGGCAGCAGCGAAACATGATTTGCCAGAAAATCGGAACCACCACACGGCCCTGTTGGCTGTCTGTTACAGATTTAATTTGATGTTTATTTAATTTGAAATGAGTGGTTCGAACTTTGCCGTTCGTAACGTGCACCTTTTGCTGCTTTGGTGTTTCGGTGTCGGGTCGGAGAAGGTTGCTCGTTTAGTGCTCGGGAGTACTTTTGGTGCCAGGATAGTGGGTGGGAAGCAGTCAATTTGGAGTAAAATTAGCTTCGGAGTGTTTTCGTGGTTCGTGTTTCGATCAGAGAGTGTAGCGATTGGTTTCATACAAATATACACATTAAACTGGCAGTGAAGCAAGTATATCGTTGAGTACCGCAATCGTCATTAACGCATTATAAATGAACTTGGAAATACGCACTGCATACCTGGCTTTCAAGCAATTTTGCTTTATCAGCCCCAAAGTATGCAATTTGCAAGACAATTTTCACGAAGGTTATTGCTTAAAACTTGCTTCTAGGAGTGGACTAATAGAATTTTTCAATTATTTTTGAATCCTTTTACGTTTTGGATCAGAAAACGAAAAATATGTATCTAAAAATTATATTTCCATGCATGAACGAGCAATGCTTTCACGATTTACAAACAAATCATGATTAATTCGCCAAGAATAGTTTATTCCCTTTGAAGTTTCGTTGGAGAAGCTGAGCAGAACCAACTTTTACGCGATTGTTGGTGTTCTTCTTGTAAGCAAACTATCGCAACGAAGTTTGGGAACATAAAAAAACTTGCTCATCCATAACTTTATCTGCTTATAGTGCCACCAGTGATTATGTGAAAGAATCATCCTCCAGAAAACGGCACGACATTCTAGATAAAACGCAATAGCGAGCGTTTTGCAGCGTACCTACGAAGTTGCATCTGTGGTTAAGAAAGCAGAACATAAAACCCTTTGCCGTTAGGGTGTCGACGGAGCGAAAAGGGAACCATTTTACATTGAATAAACAGCGTAGATAATTTTCAAACCCAAACCCCCGTCGCCTCGAGGATAGTAATATTTTTTTCCCCCTGCAGCATTTCAATGAAAGCTGGTGCCGGTGGGAAGATTGCAGATGTTTGAAAGTTCCGAGCAAGTTACTTTGCCGGCAGTCTGCTTTACTGCAAACGATACGCATCACAGGGATGATGCAATATTTTCGGTTCTTTATGAAGAACCGCACCGTGCGAGAAGATGAAGCTTACGACATAACTTCGAGTCACAGGGCACAACAGAGCGTGCACGAAACGGGTGCTGCACTTTTGGCTGCATGAGCCGCAAAAGCGGGCCGCTCCAAGGAGCAACTTTCGCCTATTATTGCTAAAGTGAAATCATAAATAATAATTAAAACACATGGTCAAAGTTCACGTGCCGAAAGCTCTCGCCGATTGTTGACTGTTGTGGGGTGGTTCGGGTGATTCGAACGGGATGATGTATGGGCGAGTTAGCACCCCGAGCGACGATAAAGTTGTTTAACACATAGGTTTTTGCGCTTTTATGTGCAGTGTAGTCTGATTATTTATGATCTTGTCTGGTGAAGGGTGAAAATGAACTATCCCAGCTGCTAGGAATCGATGTAGTTGTCTACAGTGCGTTTAGTGTCGAGAAAACTCCCTGAGTAATCGTTTCAATTTGTTTTATGAAATTTAAAATGAAAACGAAAAAAGAGCAGCAGCATCTTCAAAGCTCTCTGTCCTGGAAAAAAACATCGTCAACTTCTTTAGCATGTTTCCACCAATCTTTAATTCATCCTGACAACCACCATGCAGATTTAAATCAGCGATACGACGCAAACACAAAAAAAACAGCTTCACCGAAACCGTTTTCCACCAGCGTGTAATGAAAATTCTGCCGAAAAATGTTGTTGGATAACTTTTTATTTACCTCCACCTCGGTGGCGAAGAAGGCAAACAAGATGGCTTTTGTTGGTGAGCCGAAACGGAAGGTGCCTGTAATCAAATTCCACCGTGCGCGCACACCGAGCGCGTCTCGAGCTACCCGTGCCACGGTACGGCAGGCCGCCACCGCAAAATGTTTGCCTTAGGCCATCCGAACCGTGCCCGGTATCGATTCACGCGATACGCCGCCACGCTGCACACATAACTTTCAGAAAGGGGGGGGGGCGGAAAGCTACCGGCAGCAGCGTGCGGCCAAAGTTGTCAACTTGGCTAAGGACCCGGCGGCCGGGACGAGGGCGACATCTACCATGCTTTCCTGATGAAGATTTTCCTGCCGCACCTAAGTTTTCCAGGTGCTTGTGATTACAGCACAGCCGACACCGTTCTTGTGGCAAAGGAATGCTAATGATCCCAATCGATGAATAAATGAAAAGGAGAATCGAGCCATTTGTTCACCCACTCCCGGTCGGTGTGAGATAATCATACAGGAAACGGAGAGGTGAGGAGCGCGGGTGATTTCCTTCGTCAGAATTATGCTCAAGAAAACTCCCATCTCTTCGCATTCTCACCGGCAGAATGCAGGCAGCGTAGTTTGAAGCATTTTAAATATAAAATATCTTCGAGTGGGGAACAATCTTCTTCAAAACTTTCCCCGTCCACGGAAGGATTGTTGTGGGGCGAAGTTTATCGTCTCACGTAAGTTGGTGGTGCACTTGAGCTCACTCAGAGACCCCTCGAATCGGCGGACGCATGTTGAGCGAAATTGAAATAGACCGTTCACCGGATGCTGAAATGTTGAGTCTTTTCGTTGGGATCAAAGTTGATCCCGGGAGCTGTACGGCTATCTTTTAAAGTGCAGGTGTGTTTCCCCCTTTTCGCCGGTTGACGGCAGGATTAAGTATTTTGATGCTGCCGTCCGAACGGTCCGCTCCAACGAAAGCCGGTTTTAAAGCCAATCTAGGGTCGTGCAGAGTCCCGGTTGCTTAATGTTTCGTAAACAAGTACCACCGACCAGCGTCCAGGATGATGATGAGGACGATACCGCTCGGCCCCTGCCGGGGCCACGCGATGCGTGTGTAAAGGGATAATGGAACCTGGCACAATCGAGATTTGTTAGATGGGTTGCCTTCAGCTTTGGGTGCGGCAGAAATCATCTGGCCTGCTTCCCGGGCCCAACCACTCGCTCTCTCTCTCTTTCTTTCTATGATCAGAAAACGTTGGCCGGATAAGAATCTACCTATTCAGGAGCAGCAGGGATCGGCGCTGTATCGATGTGCCACTTAGAGGCGATGCCTAAAGGGACACGTTGGGATAGAGAGTGGCCATTTGGTGTTTGTGTAACATTTTTCAGAAAAAAATCTCAGTGGCCTTAGTACAGTGAAGTATAACTTCCAAGAATAAAGCCTCAGTTTGATAATGTTCGATAGTTAAAGATTCAATCTCATTATTTTTTGCCTTCTATTGCTTCTTTGTTTGGATTTATCATATTGTTTCTATTTATTTGTTATTTTTTTATTGACGAATTTAAAAATACATTCGAAAGATTATAATTTAATAATAGACATTAACATTCAAAATAGACGATGAATGTAAGAATTATGGAAATTTAAAAAAAAAAATAGTCCAAAATATAAACATGTCCAAAATATAAACATGTGAACATGTCCTACGCTATCCTACTGTGCACCACATTCGAAAGCCTGGGAAAAATCCCCAAAATAATCAATGGGTGCCATGATAAGGAGCACGGGTTGGCTTTTGAAGGCGAAGAAATTCAGAGCACCATCCACTGCCTCGCGCACGGTTCACGACGCTGAATCGGTGGCGGGCATTGCTGCAGCGAAAGCGTTGGGTTTGAAAAATGTGTTGAAATCTGAACCGGTTTGGAGAACGAGCGAGCATGAATTTTGCATAATCGTCGAAAATTTGATGAGTTTCATCGACGCGCCAGCTTCTTTACAGCACAGCCGACACCGTTCTTGTGGCAAAGGAATGCTAATGATCCCAATCGATGAATAAATGAAAAGGAGAATCGAGCCATTTGTTCACCCACTCCCGGTCGGTGTGAGATAATCATACAGGAAACGGAGAGGTGAGGAGCGCGGGTGATTTCCTTCGTCAGAATTATGCTCAAGAAAACTCCCATCTCTTCGCATTCTCACCGGCAGAATGCAGGCAGCGTAGTTTGAAGCATTTTAAATATAAAATATCTTCGAGTGGGGAACAATCTTCTTCAAAACTTTCCCCGTCCACGGAAGGATTGTTGTGGGGCGAAGTTTATCGTCTCACGTAAGTTGGTGGTGCACTTGAGCTCACTCAGAGACCCCTCGAATCGGCGGACGCATGTTGAGCGAAATTGAAATAGACCGTTCACCGGATGCTGAAATGTTGAGTCTTTTCGTTGGGATCAAAGTTGATCCCGGGAGCTGTACGGCTATCTTTTAAAGTGCAGGTGTGTTTCCCCCTTTTCGCCGGTTGACGGCAGGATTAAGTATTTTGATGCTGCCGTCCGAACGGTCCGCTCCAACGAAAGCCGGTTTTAAAGCCAATCTAGGGTCGTGCAGAGTCCCGGTTGCTTAATGTTTCGTAAACAAGTACCACCGACCAGCGTCCAGGATGATGATGAGGACGATGATTTGCAGGAGAAAAGTTCGTCATCCAAGATAATGAATTTTTAAAATTTTGACCCTCCAAACTCGGCTCGGTTTTGTTTGTTTTGCGGAGCAAGTTTTTCGAGAGTTGTCAAAGCCCGGCACACGTCACATTTGACGTTGAAGTAATCCTCCCGCTCAGTCGGTCGCTTTGCTCTCTCTGCATCCTGCCTGCTGCCGTCCCGATTCAAAACAAAAGCTAGGGACCGACTCACGAAACGATGCTTGAGCTCGGGGGGGTTTAGGGCTCGATCGTCGAGCAATGTGGTGGAATTAGTAAGTGCTCAAGTTTAATTAAGCAAATACACTGGCCAGGATTTATTGCGTTCATGATGCATGACGTGAATGGTCGTAAAATTTTATACTCCCTTCCCGCTCGCTCGGCGCTCGGCGATGAGACCTCGCTCGGTGAGTCCGAAAGCCGAAAGGGACGTGAAAAACGCTACCAACCCCAAATGCTCCTTCTGCACAGCAAATATGGCCATAAATTATTTCTAATTAATTTCCCTCTTCCGTTTGGGCCAATTCCGGGTGGGTTTTTCCGGTCCGGGAGGGCCAGGTTGGACTGTCATTTCTGGCTGACAGGACGCTACTTCCTCCCACCCCCACCCACACACACACACATCCGAACGTCGCGCAAACTGCAAAACCGAAATTGAATTGGAAAACTTTCCGCGCAGGGAAGGTGATCTGCCAGCACAGAGAAGATGGTTTTCCACAAAAATAAAATGTATCTTTAACGCTTTAGATCTCATGCTTTTAGTTTCAGGAATATTTCAAGCTTGAAATATGTCATTTATACCCAATTATTTTCAAAAATTGCGCACATTCGCGCCTTATCCTCATTTTGGCATATATCACATCGCACAAAACACCTTTCATCAGATTTTCCTACCGATGAAGCAAATTAGCAAAGCTTGTTTACAAATAGCTTAGTGTTCGTGTGTTGTAAGCCAACCTCAATAAATAATAGCGCAATAATCCAACCGAGTGTTGACATCCGAACTCCAAATAACGGCTATTATGTTTTTCGCATCCTTTTTTTTTTTTCGTGGAAAAACAATACAAACAATGAAATCGTGAAGGCAGAAACCGAAAATTCGCAAGTCCATCTGTTTATTTAGCGTGCTCGGTGGGTTTCATTACACAAGCACACACATACACACTCCTGCCATCGAGCGACTTTCTTCGGAAAATGCGGTATGAATTAAACATTTCACGCTCGCCCGGACGGTGAACGCTATTTGCGTGCCACCGTGCTACCTTTGGCGGCTGCCCCGGAAGGAGGAGTCTAATTTATTCACCGACAAGCAGACTTTTCACATTATGATTAATTGGGACACATTACGGTTTTATGCTAATGACTTCGTTAGGCTGCCCGCGCGTCGAATACTGCGGCATACCCTCCCCGAGACGCTGTGCTGCAGTGGGCCAGCCCAAACGAGCCAGCCAGCCGCAGTATGCCTCCCATCGTTCGTTCGGTTTAATGTGGTATTGGCTAAAGTTCAAGGCTCCGCCGATAAAGGAGCCTCCGGTGGGAACTTCTCCGGGAGTAGATTACGGGCAACTAGCTCGGCCTCTCCCTCTCCGCGCGTCACCAATGCGGGATAAAGGATGCCAGTTAATGAAATCATAACTGGGAATATGAAATGAGATTATTAATTTAAAACAATGCGGGATTAGAACATTAGTGTGGCAATGGGCGAGGCACGCTGAAGGAGATTAAAAGATTTGGCAGACGATTAAGCCGGGCCTCGATGTCTTTCGCACCATCCCATCCCCATCCATCCGCGGGACGGCACGCGGAGAACGACAGACTCCGGACCGGAAGCGGACGTTGGGATTAAAATGTGCTCAGCTGTAAGCGATAGGATTACAGACCGGCCGGGTGGGATGTGTTGCCGAGCGCGGCAGGAAAAGACAATGTGTATAATGGCTGTCCCGGGGATTTCGGTTGCGCCGAACACACGTCCTCCCGCAGGACGCCCGCAGGACATTACGCAGCACGATACATGGCGGATGGCTAATTGTAGAGCTCTCGCTAGTGCAGCGAGAGATGTTTTGTCTCCTGGCTGGCCGCTGCCGAAGGAAGTGGAGCATCATAAATTGTTCGGTGCGCTCACTTTTCTGGCTGTCATTTCGGTACGGGTTGGGATGGGTTGGATGAGTGCGTTGTTTTGTTATCGTGCTGTGGAAGTGTGACGGCAAATACTTTCGTATAGTTGAAGCAAGAAGTGGTTTCAAGTCGATTGCCAGCACAGAGAAGATGGTTTTCCACAAAAATAAAATGTATCTTTAACGCTTTAGATCTCATGCTTTTAGTTTCAGGAATATTTCAAGCTTGAAATATGTCATTTATACCCAATTATTTCCAAAAATTGCGCACATTCGCGCCTTATCCTCATTTTGGCATATATCACATCGCACAAAACACCTTTCATCAGATTTTCCTACCGATGAAGCAAATTAGCAAAGCTTGTTTACAAATAGCTTAGTGTTCGTGTGTTGTAAGCCAACCTCAATAAATAATAGCGCAATAATCCAACCGAGTGTTGACATCCGAACTCCAAATAACGGCTATTATGTTTTTCGCATCCTTTTTTTGTGACACGCTCGTTGGTAAAGAAGCTTAAAAGTGATTTTCATGTTTTATTTTAACCATTATAATAAACATAATATCAATTCCCCTTTTTTGCAAACGATATTTTAGATATTTCAACCTAAAAATCAGTAATATAGTAAATTTGATCACAAATGGGTACACAGGTAGATTCTTTCTCATATCTGAGATATATCTTGAATATATTATTCTATTCCAAATACTTGACCAACAACTAACCAAGCAATAAAATTATCCAAATTTCATTCATTTATTCTAATGCTCGCATAGTTCGTAATCAGCCTGAAAGTATGCAATCTGCAAAACACACTCTCACTTTTTAAGCTTTTTATTTCATTTTAACGATTTTCGCTCACTTAGAATCGTTGATTGGCTCCGACGTACCGTTTCCTAGCACTTCTTGAGCCTTATTTTCTTCGGTTCAATCTTTTCTACACTCTCTGCATATGAGCAACACAGACTTTAATCGCCCAATTGTTCTACAATTTGCACTCTTGAATGCTTTGCCGATAGTTTTCCTCCCCCCCGGTGAGGACCACAATCGTACGGAGCACACTGCGAAATGTACATATTTCTGTTTGCACTCACTTGTGGTCACGAGCGCTTCTACGGGGCGGCGTCGCGCAAACGTGTGATGCACGGATCCATTCATCCGTCCAACCGATCCTCCATTCAACCGCTCCCACCGCAGGGAGGAAAGTGTGCTCGCAAGTGTCATCGTTATCGTCCTATGTGTGTGTGTTTGTGCGCGCCCCAAAACGTCGCAGTGGCGTGAGACATGCGGAAGAGTGCAAAGTCGAGAGACTTTTCGCCTCCATTTAATTCCCGACTTTCGAGTCGAGCTCGGTGCGGCGTTAGACGAATCTCGCGTGTACCATATCGCGTACCACACAAACACACTCTCACATGGGAACAAACATCGGTCCCGACCCGGTGTTTTTTTGGGGGCGCAGACTGCGTTGGGAAGGAAAGGAAAACAGAAAATGTCCTCACATCCTCCCCGGGAGCAGCTCACACACACGCTCGCACCGGAGCGCTCCACACTAAATCCGCACTTTCGCATTCCGGTGTTGGGTGTTATGCGACCCAGCGTACCGCTTGCGTAGCGCACAACACGCTTCGCAACCTGCACCCGGGAGCGCGCGAGACAGAGGAAGAAGCGATTTCTTCCATCGATTTCCAACCGGCGGATTAAGTGTGACAATTGGAATAATGTACATCGTCAATCAGCGAGGATACTCAACCGTAGAGGAACCATTTTCGTGGTACCGTGCTGCTGGGGGGGGGGGGGGATGCTTCCCTCTTTTCGCCGGTTGACGGCAGGATTAAGTATTTTGATGCTGCCGTCCGAACGGTCCGCTCCAACGAAAGCCGGTTTTAAAGCCAATCTAGGGTCGTGCAGAGTCCCGGTTGCTTAATGTTTCGTAAACAAGTACCACCGACCAGCGTCCAGGATGATGATGAGGACGATGATTTGCAGGAGAAAAGTTCGTCATCCAAGATAATGAATTTTTAAAATTTTGACCCTCCAAACTCGGCTCGGTTTTGTTTGTTTTGCGGAGCAAGTTTTTCGAGAGTTGTCAAAGCCCGGCACACGTCACATTTGACGTTGAAGTAATCCTCCCGCTCAGTCGGTCGCTTTGCTCTCTCTGCATCCTGCCTGCTGCCGTCCCGATTCAAAACAAAAGCTAGGGACCGACTCACGAAACGATGCTTGAGCTCGGGGGGGTTTAGGGCTCGATCGTCGAGCAATGTGGTGGAATTAGTAAGTGCTCAAGTTTAATTAAGCAAATACACTGGCCAGGATTTATTGCGTTCATGATGCATGACGTGAATGGTCGTAAAATTTTATACTCCCTTCCCGCTCGCTCGGCGCTCGGCGATGAGACCTCGCTCGGTGAGTCCGAAAGCCGAAAGGGACGTGAAAAACGCTACCAACCCCAAATGCTCCTTCTGCACAGCAAATATGGCCATAAATTATTTCTAATTAATTTCCCTCTTCCGTTTGGGCCAATTCCGGGTGGGTTTTTCCGGTCCGGGAGGGCCAGGTTGGACTGTCATTTCTGGCTGACAGGACGCTACTTCCTCCCACCCCCAATCACACACACACACACATCCGAACGTCGCGCAAACTGCAAAACCGAAATTGAATTGGAAAACTTTCCGCGCAGGGAAGGTGATCATGACGGGCGTTTTCGGGAATGATTGCCGTTGAAGCAGCGACAAGCGTTCCCCGCGGAAGACGAACGTCAGATTCGGTGAAATCATCCTGCACGAACAAAGGCAGCATGTGACGCACGCGACACAAAGTACGCGTGAAATCTTCCCAGCGAATGATGCGTCCCGGTTTCGGGCGAGGAGACGACGTCTTATCGTCGATCTGTTTGCACTCAATTACGGGAATAAATAGTGCTTGAGAATGTAAACAGTGTCATATCTAATTGTCTGAGAGTTTGGCGCGTGCACGTGTGGGAGTGTGTGACTGTATGTGTGTCTGTGTGGGGGCGGGAAGT
>KZ072928.1:56257-76015 GCA_002091845.1 Anopheles cracens | reverse complement strand
TGCAAGGGATGCGATGGTTCGTTCCGCTCGGGTGTGGCAATTTGAATAATCCTCCTCCTGCTCTCGGAGGCAGCTTGTGGCGGATTTGCATACGTTTTTGGCGGGGACGGTGGTTTGATGTCTCGAACGCTGGAGTCGTTTTGCTCTTGTTGTTGCAGTGATCGTGATTCTGAGCAGTGGATGTGGTGGAATGATTATTATGGTAGTCAGAATCGTAGAAGAGCGTGTTGAATTGAGCAATCTGATGTATGTATAGCAACGATGACACTTTTTTGGAATAATTTTGTTGGAAAAAAATGTTTCTGTGACACGCTCGTTGGTAAAGAAGCTTAAAAGTGATTTTCATGTTTTATTTTAACCATTATAATAAACATAATATCAATTCCCCTTTTTTGCAAACGATATTTTAGATATTTCAACCTAAAAATCAGTAATATAGTAAATTTGATCACAAATGGGTACACAGGTAGATTCAAAAGGGGATAATGTCTGGAAGGATCGCTACTAAAAGCCTGCTAAATGAATAATAAACCCGCTTGATGGTGCGCGCGAGTGTGTTGTGTGTAGCAGGTTGTTTAAGGTGGAAATGATGGAACATGCCTTTTTGGAGAATCTTGTTGTTATAGAACAATCTATTCGAGGCGATAAATGGCTGATTTTTCGTTGCATACAAAAATACGCATAAGAATCCTCATCTAATACGCAGAAAAGAGAGGTTAGGTGTATTTTTAGTGAATTTTCGCCTAAATGTATGCTATGCAGTATTTCTAGATAACATATGTCAATGTTCTATTTCATGTTTCTTGGATATTTTTAATTTGTTTTTGCAGAACATGAGATACAGTAAACAACAAGTATATCGGTATCAGCAGCTCACTTCAACCAGTGTAAAGGTTGCATAGTTTTAGGCGCTAAGAGACGCATCTAAATAGGCCATGGAAAAGGAGAGCATCGTCTGAAGGAACAATGAGAAATTAAGTAACAATGTTTTGAATTATCGGTTTTTGATTTCAATATAGGTCAATTACTTCCTACTTTCTGTTGTTTTCATCAATAGCACTAGAAATACTAATAAAATAATTGTCCAGTTCTTGTTCAAACGTATAATCATACTACTCCATATCTAATCCAACAATTTGTCTTACGTGGTTTGTAATGTTTAACTACCCTTCTCTAATCCTTCGCCAATCTCTCGTCCCAAGAAATTTCCCAAACGATGCAATGTTAAAGAAAATTGGGATTAATTAAACAGTTTTGATTCCAAAACAACAACGTAAAAGTTTTCATCGAAATGTGTAACAAACAAATCGAAACAGCTGTTCGTCTGGAGCGCTTTTCACTCGAGCTGCCCCGCCACTGCTAATTATTTTATTCAATTAGCAAAACTTCACGGCAATTAGCGCGCTAACACATCTCAGCGCAGCTCCTGCACGATGTTACAACTATCCAAGCTCGTTAGCAGAGTACGTCTGTGCTCCGATAATCGTGCTCGCAGAGTGCAAGCGTCGCATAAAAAAAAACCATACTTCAACCAACACGGCCACAAGACAGAAATGTATCCGTCCCCAACTAAACAAAGCATACTATCAAACCCCACATAATAGTGTCTCCCAGCGGCACGAACGATACTTGCAGTTGGTAGTAGAGAAAAAAAAAATCGCACGAAAGCTTCAATCCTATTATGACTTTGGCCGTACGACTCCGAAACCGCATCATCAAAGCCTCTCCCGTCCGACGCTCGGTTTCGGACGGGCAAGGGCAGATGCACATGCAGCACACGCACGGCTGACACAATGCCATCCGGGGACTCCACTGCGGGGTGTGTCCTTTACGCTCGTTAGCAGACAAACAAACCTCAAACACAGTCGAACGAAGGCTGCAGCTGAGCGGCCTGACGATGGGGATGATGGCCTAAGGGGAGCCTTTGGTTTGGAAAGTTCAGAAAAGTTCGTTCCGAACAGGGCACGAGCAGATAAATGAGCCAACTTCATTTGATCACGTTCGTTTGCATCTCACACCAATGCCGCTCTCTTCGGCGACCGAGCCCGGCGTCCCGTAATTGTCGGACGATGTTTGCTTTGCCTTGCCCGTCAGTGTCTCCTTCGCCTGCGTCATACGGACGGACCTTTTTGCATGTCAAAATTTATTTCCCATCATTAGACGAGCGAGAACCTCGAGCTTATGAGGTCGGTTGAATGCGGGAGTTCGATTTTGACCCCCCATTACGGAGACACTTAACCGGGGCATGACTTTTCTTCCGTGGATGAAGATGATCCTAATGGTAGCCTCATGTCCATGTCGGAACGGAGAATTGAGTTGGTCAACTTTATGACTCGCAAGAAACGCTGGGCGGGTCCAAATTGGAATCAACATAATAGTAATAATGGTAAAGTTCGGCACTCGAATCGATCATCGGACGAGCGATGCATCCAAGGAAAAATCATCCATCTTCCCAGCATGGAGGAGCACTAGAACGGACCGTCGAACTCCGGACACAAATTATGCTGCAGTGCAGATTCTCCGGCGAGCTGACCAACACGACGTGTCCTGTGACAACTGTGAGCTCATTGAAATTCTGCCTGCGGTTTACCGGCCACCGTCCTTTAGTGCCATGCGATGTTGAGTATCTCGAACGGTACGAGACGAGACACTGCAGAAGACGACTTTATTTAGCCAATATATCAATTTCTATCGATTTAATCTAAATCGATTTTGCACCGAAGCAGCCTCCAGGCGAAGGCTCCCGAAGAATGGCGACTTCCTGCACTGTTCCAGTGGACATGGAGTATATAAATTGTCACAATCGACCTCGCGGTGCGCGTGCTCCACACTGTCCACCCGGATGATGATGTTGCCCCCGAGAAGACGGGCCTCGACAATGACTTTAACCTGTGCGGTCATAGCCACGCTCCCCTCGAGGGTTAATCGTTGCCACGGTCACTCGAACACGATGGCCTAGTGGTTGGGCGCTGCTGGACGGTAGGCACTGGGCGGGAAATTGCCGTCCAAACTTTGCCTAATGGATAATTAAACGCAATCCAATTAAACTCGCAGCAGGTAAGGCCAGGCCCCGAGGCGGATTATTGTGGCTTCGAAAGACCGCAAGGTGACAGTTGGAAAATTGAAGAATCAGTCTTGAACTGCGCACGGCTTCCGTTTTAATGAACGTCGGTTTCGGGAGCTGGGTGCGGCAGCGGATGAGCAACTTTCCTGCCTCGGGGCTGGGCGAGCATTGTTCTTCACTGACGTTAGGGAGATATCTTTGACGTACGGTAAGGAAGCTTCGGTAGGTTTACCGGGCGTCTTTTAAAGAGCTTGTCTGTACACGTCTTGGAGTTTCGCAAAACTGTTTATTAAACCCCCGTTAAAGATATAGATATCTCGTCAGAGTTACTTACAATAACGTCACAAACGACATGAGCCCATTGTGTGGATAGTTACCTGTAAAACAGAAAACAAAAGACCATTATTAGTTGTGCATTTTAAATTGAACAAAGCGCCGTGAAATTCCATGCAAATGCGCTTAAGAAGTATCAATTTTCAACCGAGAAGATGATCTACTTATGAATGCAAGACGGGCCTTCCCGCAAACGAGTTGGAATGGAGTATGTCTTTGAATAGTTTCCGAACAAATAGCTTCTTTCAAAGGGTATTTCTCCAGTGCAGTGCTTCACCGGCGCCATCACAGGCCACATGCTACCCGGCATGGCAGGCATCGACTGCTGCATTGCGCTGCATCCATTCTATTATCTGATCGATTTCATCCAATACCCGGCCCCGTGGCCCTCACCCGAAACGGAGTGAAGATTGTTTTATGGGGATGATAATTTCAATAACGAGAGCGCTCTGCCGAAGAAAGCACTCCCGTCTTGGCCGGACGCAGAAAGCTTCGAGGTTAGCAAAAGGTCGCACCAGGCTAGGAAGAGAATCTGTGACAGGCGCAATAAATAGAACCGGTGCACGTCGGGCATCAGCTGGCGTAAGATATTCCGTTGCCAACTGACCCTTGGCCGCTGTCTCTAACGAACCCAACGCACAAAGCCCGTCTTGGCAGATGGCTTCACATACCGAGCGGAGCCGAGCGGAAAACAATAATGAAAAAGCAAACGTTGCTGCTCTCACTTGGAGCACTTGCCGGGCATTGCGATGCGCTGTGAAGAACAAACAAACTGCTGATGCAGCACCACCGGCCAGCTGGACAGCCTGCTGCATCCCCAAGACGAGTCGAGCCGGGTAAGCTGGGTGCTTTCTTTGTTCGCTGACTCGGAGACAAATTTCTGCCCATCGATCCGATGCGGCAGGCTTGCCATGCCACCGGGGGGACATTATTGGTGAAAAGAAAAGAGCCAAAGCGAGTGTAACTAAGGCGGGGGGTTTTGAGTTTTGAGCCGCAAGATTAAGCAAACACTTGTTTGCGGGGTGATTGACTTTTGGAGCCGGTCGGTTTAATCTAGCGTGGATATGTAAACAATGTAGTAACAATCTCGCCATCGATGGCTGACCCATTAGGAAATGGGTGGATGGGTGTGTATTAAATATTTACCACAGTGCAATACTCATTAATATTTCACGGACTCAATCATCCAACGTCAGTTCTTCTCGGTCAAAGACTTACATGACAAGATGGTTTTGATGATTGTGGCAATAAGCTGTGACTGTCGTTGTTGGCAAGCTGTGTTCCTTTGAGTTAAAGCCAAACATACCGGAACGAAGAGTTGGTGCGCCTTTAAGTATGCAATATGTGTGACAGTAATGATTTATAAATGCTTTACCAATCGTTTTATTAGTCAGGCAAATGTGCACTCTCATTTTGGCCATGCAAATCACATTCCTCCACGCCAACTGAACATGTAAAATCTTGCAAGACACATACATCAATGAGTTTTACGGTTGCAAATACAAACGAAACGACATGAACCCCCCCGTGCAGGCACTCCAGGAGCACTCGTGTCCCCGGAAATTATCAAACGAATCCGTTCCGCTCCTGCCCCAGCCTTTTGCGCTGAGTTATTCGGATTAAAATCGGACCGTTCATCCGTTCTCCCCCGGCGCAATCGGAAGCGCCATAAATCAAGCGTGAATAATATCCTCGCCACAAATCATCCCACCATCAGGCAGCACGGCGTTTCCGTTGTGTCCTTTGTTTCCCGAGATCGAGATGAGTAGGTGGAGAACAAAACGCGCAACCACAAACAAAAAAAGTCGGCTTAAACATACAACAACAGCGAAAAAAAGGTGAAAAACTCACTCTAAACGTGGTATGATTTTCACCTTTTTTTGCTCCCGTGCTCCGTGCTCCGTAGACAATCTGTTTTACACCAAAAACACACACACACACACCCCTACCGAACAAAGGCAAACAAAAGAAAAATTGATACGTGTGTGCGGGGTGCAAAAGTGCATAGGAAAAAAACCCCCCTGAGCGCATCTCGGTGCCACCGCAACAATGCCAGTTTGACGGATAATGTACATGTCGGGCGTTTTGGTGTGCGTGTTTTTTTTGTTTTTGGTTCGTGCTGCAGATCGGGGAAAAAAAACTCGATTCAGTGTATTGCACAACAGGAAAACGTAGGCGAACGGGGAATCGAATGCAATGATGGTTTTTTGGGTTACTTTCCGGATTTCTTCCGCTGCTGCGCTGGAGGTGGTGGTGTCCAAAGTACATGCTTGATAGGACCGATTCCTTCCGCTCTGGTCCGCTTCTGCTCGTCAAACACGGGCGCAGGATAATGGATAATGAAAAACGCAAACATGCCGCATGCTTCAGCGGCGAGGTGCATGTGCTGCGTACAATTTTCAATCTCATCTTTCCTTTTTTCTGTACCGCATGCTCAGTGCAAGCTCCATTGTGCAGGCGGAATATCCTGTCGCCTTGCTGTTTGATATCTTTCGGCGCATGGGTGTATGTGTTGTTCGAGGTTGCGGTTTAAGGCCTATCGTTCGCCCAACGGTCTGAGTGCTGTGGGATGTTGTTATCTCTGTTTTGTTCAGCAAGTTGCATCTATCATCAAAAGGAAAACCACATTCGGGAGGTTTTCTCTATGTATGTGTCAACAAACACACACACCCAGTTGAGCTGAGATGAAAGGTTCGGTGAAGTTTTAAGAGCAAAACGCTCATCCGACGTCTTATCGAAACGTCACAGCCCGAAACGGAACATGAATGGCAAATAAAAGCGGAAGAGCAATCTGTTTCTGTTTTATTTCTATAATGGCGACAATGAGAGGCGAACCATGCTCGTTCGATCGCTTGCAGCTGACGAAGTTGCTTCGTCTTAATGTGTCGGTGAGCCAAATAAAGAAGGATGCACTTCATATCCTTCTGCACTGAGACAGACGCGCAAATGAGATCGGGTATTATTTTTGAAGTATTATACGTATCGTTTACACCTCAACCGCTGTACCGTGCGGTAATGAGTGGATGCTGAGATGAATGCCAGCAAACGAGAAAGATTAAAGAGATGCATGATGAAGGGTGCTCGGAGCAGTTGTTACTAAATTAAACCGGGGAAAGATCACTCGATTTGCTGGCGAGCGCGCCCTAGAGGGAAACGCATGCGATTGAAGTAAATATTCAGTTTGCGTTGCGGATGTTGTGCGTTATGCGTTGTTAATTTTGCGTTGCGATACTCTTCAGAACGATGATAACATTTAGCGCACCACCATTAACGATAAAAGGGCGTATCGTAAGGATCCGCACTTCAACTGCATAATTAAGGATGCCGAGTTAGCAGTCGATGAGGAGAAGCGGACAAATGAATGCAATTTAGTACACTCGAGCACTCGAGACAGTTCTTTGGTTTCACAGCAGATGGCGCTATCGATGGATTCGTTAAAATTTTATCTCTTTTAATATATGTCACCATGACATAGATATTTAATTGTGTATTTAATTTTTATAATTATTTGTTGACATCGAGGAAGATATTTTCTATTTCTGTTGATATTTTTTTCCAACGACCAACAAAATATATCAATATTAATGGCTCAATATTGAAAGAAGCTCAAAAACTTCCATTCATATACATAAAACATAAAAAATCGTGGAATAAACCGATAAGCAGAGTTGCACTTTGAAACCAAGATACTGCATCCATAATCGGTCGTCCATCCACTGATAACAGAGCCGAAATGAAAGCGGCGATTAAACTTCATCGCGTAATTCAACTAACTGGCCAGGTTGTACACCTTGTTCTTTAATTGGGAGTAGTGTTTTGTTACACACCCCAGCAATGATAGCACAAATCGGCGGTTATTCGCCTACATTGATAAGACCTTATCTGCCCTATCCCCTCCCTCTGTCCAGCGATGCGATAGCGGTCTCTATCTAAGTCCAAATGCATCTGCTTTCGCGCCGACGAGCGTCAGTTGATAAGTGTGCGTCTGGCAGGAAAGAGTTCGTACCGCGTTCACCATGATTTGGCTAGTCACGCTGCTGGTCGGGTGCGTGGCTTATCTGCTGCTAAAGTATCACCTACAGCGTCAGAAGCTGCTAGCGATACGGGCAAAGTTTGGCGGCCCCGAGACGGATTACTTTCTCGGCACGTTCCGGATGTTCAAGAACAAGACCATTCCAGGTACGCCGAAGCTGGTTCGGTTGTGTGCAAAGGTCTTCCAACATCTTCCAACAACCGCTTCGTTTTTCAGATATATTTGACATAGTGATTGGGCTCCACAAACGCTACGGACAGGATGTAGCCATCATCGGTGCGTTCAACGATCTGGTGCTGGATCTTTCGAGCTCGAAAAACGTGGAGAAGATCCTGCTGTCGAAAACGACGAAGAAATCGTTCGTGTACGACTACCTGGAGCCATGGCTGGGAACGGGGTTGCTGATCTCGTTCGGCGAGAAGTGGTTCCAGCGGCGCAAGATAATCACGCCGGCATTCCACTTCAAGATACTGGATCAGTTTATGGATGTGTTCAACGAGGAGGCGGACGTGCTGGTGACGAAGCTGGAGCAGCACGTCGGCAAGGGAGAGTTCGACATCTACGACTACGTGACGCTGTACGCGCTGGACAGTATTTGTGGTAAGGCGATCACGTTATCTTGGCGATGTTTGAGCTACTAACACGTTCTGTTTACCTTCGCTTTCGCCAGCAACTTCAATGGGAGTTCGAATCCACGCCCAGGAAGACCCCAACAACGAGTACGCCCAGGCCGTCAAGCAGATGAGTGTGTTTTTCTTGCGCCGTGTCTTCAGCCTGCTGCGTCAGTTCCCGGCGCTGTTCTTCCTGTACCCGTTCGCCCGTGAGCAGGGCCGCGTGATCAAGAAGCTGCATCACTTCACCAACACCGTCATCGAAAGCAGGCGTGCGCAGCTCGCACAGGAAAAACGACTCGGCAAGGAAGAGTTCGATGTGAACGAGGACGATCTGTACTCGAAGCGCAAGAACACGTTCCTCGACCAGCTGCTGAAGGTGTCGATCGACGGCAAGCCGCTCAGTACGGCGGACATTCGGGAGGAGGTGGACACGTTCATGTTCGAGGGACACGACACGACGACGTCCGGGATTTCGTTCACAATTCTCCATCTAGCCAAGCACCAGGACGTGCAGCAGAAGCTGTACGAGGAGATCGAACGGATGCTAGGGCACGATAAACGTAAAGCTCCACTTACGAACGCCATGCTGCAGGACTTCGTCTACCTGGACATGGTGATAAAGGAGTCGCTGCGACTGGTGCCACCCGTCCCTATCATCGGCCGGAAGCTGCTCGAGGACATGGAGATTAGTGAGTTGTTTTTTTAATGTTGCTTCGTTGCTTTTTTCTGGAAAATCGTTTTGCGTAAGGAAACACGAATCAATCTTCATTTGCGCTCCATTCGCAGACGGCACCATGATCCCGGCGGGCACATCGATTTCAATCAAAATCTTCAACATCCACCGCAACCCGGCCGTCTTTCCCGACCCGGAGCGGTTCGATCCGGAGCGCTTCTCGGAGGCGAACGAAATCAAGCGCGGCCCGTACGACTACATCCCGTTCAGTGCCGGCTTCCGGAACTGCATCGGGCAGCGGTACGCGCTGCTGGAGATGAAGGTGACGATCGTCAAGCTGCTCGCCAGCTACCGGATCCTGCCGGGCGAGACGGCCAAGCGCATGCGGTACAAGACGGACCTGGTGATTCGCCCGACGGAGGGAATACCGGTGAAGCTGGAGCGGCGCGGTTGATTGACGGGAGGGAGGGTTTTTTTGTGTATTTGTTTGTCTGTGCGTTTGTGAGGAACTGAAAGGAGTCCTAAGTCCTACGCGGATTCGGTGATGTTTTGTCTCAAAGCTTGCAGGGTGAGAAAAGTTGTTTATTACGATTAAAGTATTTTTTATCACTAGATGTTGTCATTACAAAATTGAAATTATGAGTTGTGTTCGTTGAGAAGATAATGGATTTAAAGATCATCCAGGTGGATTATCAAAACACATCTCTTTGACATTCTCACGAGGTTTTGCATACTTGATTAAGTGAAATTGCGCCTCAAAGTATGCAACTTTGTGTATTTATCTGATCTTTTTCATATATCTCAATTGAAGCTGTTTATAAGGATAAACAAACATGATATTCAACAATGATATCGTATTTCACATTGACTCTCACGAGTCTAGAAATGTTTGTGTTGTTCAAAAGTAAATTTCGTCTAACATAAAAAAAATAATTAAAACATGTTAAACAAACATCACAACATCGAAACGTTCAAATATATCTATTTCGTAGTTCAAAGAGCTCTCTTTGTTTTACCCAAACCAAATGTTTCTCCTCCTCTATCACCGCAGAGCACAACGATGCTTTCCATGTGCAAATATGTGCCGAACCCACCAGTGCGGAAAAAGATAAATAAGCTTTTATTTGATTTATCTTGTTCGTAATCCATTACTTACGAAACGAACAAACGTTCCTGCGGGAACAGGAATCTACACAAATACACATGGACGCTTTCCCAAAAAAAAAAACGTTTTTATTGGGAGTTTTCATTTTGGTGAAATTTCACTGCAAAAGGTATCGAATCGAACCTTTGTTTACCTATCGCGTTTCCCAGCGTGAGGCAGGTGAGGCTTCCGCTGAAATATGTGCCTCCAGTGACAGACAAAACAAACTCGACCCGCTTTTCCCCAAGCCGGAAAGGGACGATCGTGTGCACTGTCAAAATTCGTCACGCTTCCACACGGCCGGGGGTATAAAATTTAACTCACATTACGCGCGCAAAACTTACTGCTTCCAGCGCATATTTATGACGGGTTCACCTGTTCGGTTTCGCCGTTGGCCAATTTGGTTGCCCCGCCGGCTTACACGGCGCGCTATTTTGAGTCCCATTATTTACTGTCGTTGCCTCCGAAATCGCACCGGGAATAGCTACACGCTGGCCGGCACGAAGACCCCGAGAGCAAGCGAGACAGACGGCGAGCGATAACTACGACCACGACGATGAGCTCCCGACCGACCGGAAAGTGCGAACATCGACATTTCAGACATGATTATGAGCGGCTAATATAAATAAATAGAGGAAAAATATCGTTCCAGAGGAAATGCTTCACAGCGGTGTTGGGAAAACGCTCCACCCTGCTCCAGCAGAGAGGGTGAGCTCCCGGGGAGCCGGGAAGAACGTTAGCCCCGAACGGTACGGGTCCGCCGCCCGGGGACTGCATAAATATTGTGAAGGAGTAATAATGTGCCCTTTATTGCCCATTGTTGCGTAACCACACACACACACACACACACATGGTGGGGGACGTCGGTTCGTGACCGAGTAAAAGAAAACAAGGATCGACCGTGTGACTACCCGTGCGTTGGGAGCTGTTCGCTAGGGGTGTCACTGGGTCAGCTCATTGGGGTTGGCTCTTTTTTCGTGGAGGTGCAATTTATGCTAACCGACGAAATGTATGTGTGTGTGTGTGTTGTGTGTGTGTGTGTTGTGTGTATGTGGGAGCTGGTCATTGTGAAGTACGTGCGAATTGATGTCGTCCTTTCCACCTTGTTCCCTTCCGGTAGTGTACAGCACAGTGACCGACATAAGGAAAGGACTTTGATCAGAGTAACTTTTTTCAAGCTCTTTTTTCCACATATGCCTCAAAGTATGCAACTTTGTGTATTTATCTGATCTTTTTCATATATCTCAATTGAAGCTGTTTATAAGGATAAACAAACATGATATTCAACAATGATATCGTATTTCACATTGACTCTCACGAGTCTAGAAATGTTTGTGTTGTTCAAAAGTAAATTTCGTCTAACATAAAAAAAATAATTAAAACATGTTAAACAAACATCACAACATCGAAACGTTCAAATATATCTATTTCGTAGTTCAAAGAGCTCTCTTTGTTTTACCCAAACCAAATGTTTCTCCTCCTCTATCACCGCAGAGCACAACGATGCTTTCCATGTGCAAATATGTGCCGAACCCACCAGTGCGGAAAAAGATAAATAAGCTTTTATTTGATTTATCTTGTTCGTAATCCATTACTTACGAAACGAACAAACGTTCCTGCGGGAACAGGAATCTACACAAATACACATGGACGCTTTCCCAAAAAAAAAAAGTTAATAAAGCTTTGTCAGAATAGTTGCTTTTACTCGGCTGATAAGTATTCCTAACGCCTATAAGTATGCAATGCTCCTTTCAGTTTGTTTAGAACAAATTAGAAATGAACGAAATGAATTAGAAATTAATGTAATTTACATAAAATTAAGAGAAAGAGGTTAAAATATTGTTAAACCATTAGTGTTGAGAATAATTTGCAGTAACAGGTGATCCGTGTATAAAAATAGTAAATTGACAAATATAGTAACAGCAGGATATTTTCCTGCGTTGGTCACTGTAGGTCACACCGTGAATGGGGCGAGTGACTTCCTGATTGTTTGCCAGCTTGTTCGTTTCTCTTTTGCCGTTAAGGGATGAAAAGCAGGATATCCTTAATTCCCTGAAATTTCCCTCCAAGCGACTCCCTCAACTGGCCCTTGACTCGTCGCTCTCGTCCCCACATAACAGTGGTAATGATCGTACCGTTGATGATTATGAGCCCCTTTTTTGCGAGCTGTCCTTTCACGTCGTTCCCGGGGCCGGCTTTCTTTCTTTCGCCTCGAAACCGATCGATACTAACACTATCAGGTGAGGTGGACTGTCCCATCTCTTACCGACCGCTCTGCACGCTCACCGGGACATTCATTTGCAGTCGATATTCATCGCTAGCCGGCGGAGACAAGCACACACAGCAGGAGCGGCAGCAGCCCAGCGGGAGTTTTAGTTTTGAAGATAAGAAGCGCAAGCTTCCGCTGCTGTTCCGCGTCCGATTTTATTTGCCCATCGGGGTCCCAGCGGGACGTGCTCGCATCGATTGCGGCCCGGGACTATCGGGTGCAGGATAACAGGTCCCGGAGTAAGCATCCTGCTGGGCGGCTTGCTGGGTTGTGCTACGGACTCGCTATTTTTACGCTTCCGTGTATTGTTTTTCGGATTGTGAGGTTTTTCTGCGTTGGTTTGTTTCGTTGAGTTTGATTTGCGTTCGTTTTTTTTCGGTTCCGCTCGCGCGACCACGCTCCCATGCTACGCTGTGGTTGCGTGTCCCGTCCCGTCGCCGGTTTCAGGAATTTGTGCCGGTTAGCTGTGTCGTTCATAAATTCGATTCCTAACGACTTTTCAGCATACGAACGGACCATAACAATAACTTTAATTGAGTGACTATTTACCCGGACGCCCCGGGGAAGTGGCCAAGTACGGTTTGGAATGTTTCTATGGCTTTTGGTTGCTTTTTTTCGTTTCGCGGAACACCGTTCGTTGCCGTTTTGTCAGTTGTTTTGTGTGAAACGAATGTTGTTTCGTGAAGAAAAATTCCTCCACACGCTGTATGTTAACTTGGCTAGTGCACAGTGAGTGAATATTAGTGCATGAATGTTTAGAAAATTCTTGAAGTTTGTTTTATTTTTTAAATAATGGTGGTAACACATTCCAAACTCAATTGAAACAACATGAAAAATTATATCAGTCGTCAATAAACTAATATGAACATTGCATACTTTTAGGCGTAAATTGCTTAATCATCCGGTCTTACAGTCACACTACAATTACTTTGTTAATACAATATTTAGGCTTTATTTTTGCACTCGTGATGATAAAATTCAATACACCTTTTGTTTCGAGTCACAATTGTCCATAGTCTAGTACCACACACAATATGCATAGGAATGTTAAAGCAACTCCGACACCGATCCAGGAAGTGAAGCTTTAACCTCCACACATAACTCCTCACGGCACGGCTTCACCAGTGAAGCGGGTCAATGTTCCGCTCGGTTCTCCGTAGGATTTTGTTCCTGCGAATGTAGGTCACACCAGCACCCTCGGCCACACATACAAAGTACGACCGGAACAAAGTACCGGCCGGAAAATGCTCCAGTCTAGACCAATTTATTTCACTACCAAATGAGTGTCTGGAATGTTCGGCCCGGGAATGTAGAGCTCGCTAGCGCTAGCGCTGGATTGCCGTGCGTGCAGGCAGAGAATCAGATACATGTTGCTGGAGCCGCTTTTACGCTGCCCAAAAGTTTGAAATCCTTTTTTTTCGATATTTCCATATAAAAAATGTTCACGATGAGGCAGACTAAAACCGGTGACCGAGTCTCAATTAAAGCTAATGAGAGCAATGCCTCACCCGACACAGCCACACAAAACCTTCAACTCTACAAGAAGATTGAATGACACAAAAAAGGGGATAAACGTGTTTTCCGCGTCACGAAGAGCTTTTTCGCTGTAAAATGTAATTGGAAATAAAGAGAGCAAATTGGAATGGTTTCACCCCTCCAACCTCAACCGGTGGAAGAAAGTTAAAAAGCCACCTTTTCCCCTCCTTCGAGCCCGGCTCCTAAACGGATGCCGCACACAACTGTCACCTGGAGGTGGAGTCCGCTGCCAAAGTGGGTCGTGCCGGGTATTAGCAAAATGTGGCAGATAGCAAATTGAAAATCACATAAATTATTTATGACATTCGTTTTGTTTCGTTGCGGTGGTCACAATGAAGAAAGAAGAAAAAACCTGGTGCGGATCTTCGCCTGCGCCGGCAGAAGGCGAAAAGGCACGGCGTAATGGCTGCTGCTGCCGGTGTCATCTTGGGCCTTTCAGGCTGCGATCCGCTTCCGGTGTTGTGTGCTTTTTTCGTGCCGTTCCGCTGTGCTTCTTACTCTCTAAATAAATAAGTAGACAGACTGACAGAAGGAAGGCGGTTTGCGTTTCTCTCGTTCCCTTCGGTTTGCTTCCAGGAACCAAGGTAGCGATATTGCCCGAGGAGCTTACATCACGGTTCACGGAGTTGGCGGGTCAGGGCCGGGACTGGGAACGGGATGCATGGGCCGACAGCTTCTGGAGAAGTTTCAACAAGCTTCTGCTGGAAGTAAGCGAACCGTCCGGGGCGCGTTTCTAGCTTGCCGTCACCTTTTCCCTCGAGAGTCGCTCTCATCTTTTCCTTTCCGTAGCGTTTTTTTGCTGTTGATGTTTTCTTTTTTGACCGAGATGTAAAAGGAAACCTAACCTGTGTGAAATAAAAATGAAGCAGTTGGTGTGCGAGCGCTCTCAAACTTTTACCGAGGTTTTTCAGTGCGAAACCCGCCCGGTGCATGTTGCGAACATGTTTCGCCCGCTTCAACCTGGCCTGTCGGATTGTCGGCAGGAGCCGGGTTCGTAACTCACGTTTTTATTTATCAAAAAACCGCTGTCCGCTGTGGCACGACGGTTCGTGTGGGGGGTTTCTGTTTTCCACGTCGATAAAGACGTCCACTGTCTTAACACGCATACCAGGCAACACTTTCTTAGACGGTGGCTAGTTGGCAGGCAGGTAGTGAACTTCACTTCTCGGGGGCAATTTTCGAAAGCATGAAATTAGCTTTATAACTTAGTTGTAACTGGCAGGAATGGCAAGAATGTGTCACAGTGTTACATCCACCGGGCGAGCGTGTTGGGTAAGAAATCGTACAAATATTACTTCCCAACGAAACGGAAACCCACGCGTTGCCTCACGGCTCCGCTTGACACTGGGTTTGGGGTTCAACTTTTCTCTTCACCCGTGCTCGACTCGGTACAGTATCGAAAGGGAAGCGAATGCCGAACAACCGGTAAATAAACTGCCTGCATGACCGTGCCGTCACTGCCACTGCACGGCCAGCATGTGAAAGGATAGCTGACAAACTGGGCGCTCCGATTACACCGATTTCTTCATTTTGAACCACGCTTTCACGCTCCCTTTCCAGCTGGAACTGATGGCCGGAAAGGAAGGAACACAGCTGTGGGTAATTATCACCACTGTACCACGTACGGATTGCGGACGTAATTATTTTGAAGACTTCCTGGTGCAGGACACACTGAGCGCTCTGAGTTTATTTTCTCTTGTTAGTGTCTCAGTCGCAGGTGCATGGTTTCTTTTCGAGAACCACCGACGCTGTGTTAATAGAAAATTCATACACTGGAACAAAAGTGGATACCGGTAAAAAGTTCACACTTGAGCGTGCACCTTAACAAGGCGGAAAAACGGTTGTATTCGATACAAAGTTGCACCGTTGAATGAGGTTAACGGATGAAACTGGTCAGAAGCTTTATTCAGTGGAGATAAAATCGTTGAAGAGCGCCCGGTTCTCTTATTTGAGATAAAAATATCATTTGTTTCTCTAGCTGTTCGATCAAATTAGCGCCTGAAAGTATGCAATCTAAAGTATAATACAAAACATCTGTATTTATAAATCGTTCAATTTTGATTATTAATTTATTAAATGACATACTTTATTATTTCTTTAGCTAATATCGTGAATATACTGTAATAAAATATAACTTAGAAGTTCTTTAATATTATTTAAATGGTTCATGAGTCAATATAGCAACAGATTCTTACAGATAGCTTACACTGATTTTCTTATATTGTATGGCAGAACAGGGCTATTCTATTCATCTATTTAATTTTCATTGAACTGTAGTATATGAGTGTCAAAACATTATAACGTGTTTTTTTCTATAATGAAGCAATCTATTGAGTTTTTGTTTTGCTTTACTGTAAAAGATTTTCGGTTAGAGTTTCCCATCACATATAATTCGTTCGGACAATATCTTCTGACGATACTAGATAGCAAATAATCACGACAGTTAATTGGCCACATGTTAGATCCGCTTTGCCTAACTTTAGGCGTTAGCGCTACCAGCAGGACAATTTACTAGGACCACCTTC
The DNA here is from genome assembly GCA_002091845.1 of Anopheles cracens. Taxonomy (NCBI): domain Eukaryota; kingdom Metazoa; phylum Arthropoda; class Insecta; order Diptera; family Culicidae; genus Anopheles; species Anopheles cracens. The sequence continues at coordinate 59,824 of KZ072928.1, read as the reverse complement.
TTGTCCGGCATGATGTTTAAATAAGCCATTTAAATTGTATCTCCTGTCTATGCCGGCAGGCGCTGATAGCATTTACTCGCTCAAGGAGTCACAAGGACACTCGAATAATCTTGCATATCGCTAACAGCAAACCTGGCTGTAGGTAAATTTATTTCTTCATCCGTTTCAGGAGACTTAGGGCATGTTTGAGCTGGTGTAAAATTTACCCGATCTATCCCCTACTACGACCGAGCTCTCTAGACGTGGTAACGTAGTGCCTGGTTAAATTATGGGCACACTACGCTCTCCGAGCGGTACGTACGAACGGGAGGCAAACACCTTCCTTGCCGAACCATTCATACCGGAGCCATGCACAAAAGGCTCGAAGTTTAGCAATTTATGGAACCGTATGTTTGCTCCTAATTTATTCCCCGTACGCTGTTTAAACTGCTGAAATATTTTATACGACTGACCTCCCACCCTATCCGATTCACGGGACGGTTTTGTGTGTAAATTTCCGTCCAGCTTCTAGTGGCCCGAGCAAACATCCTTTCTTCGATTGCAATTCTTACGTTTGTAGTGGCCGGTTCGCTCGGTGCAGCGCGTACCACCGCGTACCGGTTGTGCTGGTTCGCCGTCGTGCTGAAATGCAGAAGAATACTCACACAGGCGCACGACACGTTCGTCGACCGGAAGTCGTTAGTAGTAGCCTCCTCGGGCTGCCTCGCCGGAAAAGGGACTGACCGTTTTACACGGGAACCGACAAACGCCTCGGAAGCGGACAAAAGTGGCCAGCGCGTAGCCGGTGTTCGAGAGACCACGAAACCGGGCCGGCGGAAACAAATCATTAGCACAACCGGCACCGGTGGATGAGGCATGAGAGACCTCGGGAAGGATGTTGCAAATGTAGTTTACAAACGGTTAGTCTGTTGTTGACGAAAGCGAAGGAACGATGCTGAGGATCGTGGATCTTGCTCGTGTTGGTATTTGGAGACATGGCAATGGAATGATATTAATTTTAAATACAACTGTTTATGTAATTAATTCTTGAATTTGTTCCTGAAAACATTTTTTCATAGTCAAACATGTAAGTTTCATGTCCTCGATGCCGAATAAGAGCGACTGTAAGACTGTTAAGGAACATAATGCAAAGAAAGTTGCATACTTTTAGGCGCAAATCAATTATTTAGCTTTGAAGCGTTCAACACCATTGCAGCCAAAATATTTAAAACAAATTACTTGACCGAAAGACGTGTCTGTCTATATACTTAGAAGGCATCATCAAAAGAAACAACAATTTCTCTTCTCATCTTTCCCAACACTTTCAACCAGAACGATGTCATTTGATTTGGTGATTAGCCCCTTTATAACCTTCATTCCCTTTGATTATGTTTGATTAGCAACCATAAGCCCGCGACCATTATGCGAGCACCCAAAACGCGCCCACCGAGGCGTGGTCTTAAGCAAACAATTCTTCCGATTGACCATCGGTAACACTTATCGGGTGACTGAACAAAAAACTACACCAATAATCGTACGCAATAATCACGGGCGCTAATGATTGTGTTGGAATAATCATAAATAAGGAAAGTTACGTTACTGCAATCGATACCGGAGGACGTGCTTAGGTGGAGCCTGCACTCTGGAGTCATCCTTATCGGGGTGAAATGAATGATTGTTATAATAGTTAGTGTCCATAATTAGTTGTATACTTTCTATAGCGAGGATGTTGTGTAGATATAAAGTTCGGTTTCAAAAGGTTTTACACATATAGTTCAGTGAACACGTGAGTGAGCGAAGTTATCTCAATATAGGCGTAGTACCATGCTTACTTTAGAATGAGTAAGTCAAGTCAAGTTAAAATATTAAGATATTGTGTACAAAAATATTGTTTTAAATTGGGTCCAAATTGCCCAACAATGCATGAACAAAACATATAAAATTACACAGATGGCCTACATTTAGGCGTAAATTCGTTTTATCAGCCCGAGAATCCGCCAACTGCTGAACAAACATTCTGATAAAGCTTGCCAGCAGGTATAATTAATAGAAATGTATTTCGTTTTTTTGATTATTCATTATTCATGTCACGCAGATGGCCTACATTTAGGCGTAAATTGAGTTTATCAGCCCGAGAGTCCACAAACTGCAGAACAAACATTCTGATAAAGCTTACTAGCAGGTATAATAAATAGAAATATTATACGTTTTTCTAGTTCCCTAAAATATGCATTCTTCACATATACAAATGGATAAATGGATTCGAATGCAACGACAGCGCCAGTCTGCGCAATATGTAACAATGTGTTGCACCGAATAAAACTCCACACAGATCACAATTTGCTGCATGCAAACTGTTTGCGCCCTTTGTTATGCAATCCGCGGCGCATGAACGACGCTTAGGATTAGTTAGTATTAGTAACCACAGTATAGCGAAACTATACCGATGTTAGAATGTAAGAATATGAAATAAATTAGAACGCTAAGTACCACCGAATAAGACGGACTTGCCTGAAAGGACGCGCGAGCGAGAGCTATCCGAACATTGGTCCTTCGAACCGGATAATCTCAATTTATTCACCGTTTACGTGTAAAATTACATTGTGTAATAGTTACTTTGGTTTGTGCAGAAATTAAGTGTTTATCGTGTAAAGCGTGAAATCGTATCGATAAGCGATCGCACCTGAACATTAGTGTGTGTGCGTGTGTATGCATTGGAACTTTCTGTTACAATCGTAACCATCGTAAACGTTTTGGACTAACGGTGAATATTAGTGCTCGCGCAGTAAAGATTTGTTGTTTTGGTTTGCTGTTAAGGCCTAGTTTGGTGGAATTGGAACTGCTCGTGATAGAGCGAAGGTGGCAAACACTAAGTGCGTTCACCTACAGACGCTTAGCCGGTGAGAGTGTGTGAGCAGCCATTGCAAGAAACAGCGTCCTATCGTACAGTGGTGGTTATAAGTTTAAGTGCTGAATATTTATTCGTGCAACAATTCCTGTTCGTGCAAGTGAGAGATGAATAAACTCACATTTACGAGAAATGCGCAGACAATTGTTGTAAACCGTCGTTATTGTGTGTTGTACTAAGGTAGATTTCGTTGCCGTAAATTGCGCGCGCAAATCAGTGTAACCGATAGGTGACGCTTCCTGGTGAGATCGGCCATTTAGAAGAAAGGTCATTGCCGTTCATCGTTTGGAACATTCGTGAGTGCCGAACATTAATTGGAAGAGGTCGCATCGCTGTGTTTGCGCGGTTACTGTACAATCGGATTCCGCGTGTTCAGCATTGAACATTAGTGTGCGTCATAGCGTAGTTTCCTAGTGGAAGCGTGCATCTACAACAGAGGAAGCCATTAAAAACTATGTGTATTGTACAGTTTAATTGAATGAAATTCATCATAGCAGCTTTTTTACTAACAACCGAAAATACCAAAGGAATTAATTAAAACATTTATTCAAATGATATTAACAATTTTTTTCCCATCTACCTCTATCGCTATTTACATATGTAATATTTGATTAAATGAAATAAAATTAAATTTTAATAAAAGCTCATAAATCGGAAAATGATAGGTAATTTGATTGTTC
>KZ072928.1:26369-56247 GCA_002091845.1 Anopheles cracens | reverse complement strand
TAGAATGTAAGAATATGAAATAAATTAGAACGCTAAGTACCACCGAATAAGACGGACTTGCCTGAAAGGACGCGCGAGCGAGAGCTATCCGAACACAAACCGTTCTCGCCAAAGGGCGGGAAAACGTCAACTTGCACCACATTATGCTGTGTTTCCTGTCCCGGCCTTCGACAGCATCTCGCCACAAGTGGCTGTCTCAAGTATCTAAATGGATCTAACTTTTTCCAGTTCGATGCTCCACCGTGGAGAGACCACTCTCGTGTATCGAATGCAGTCCGGAAATTGAATGTTGCTGCCGCCGCTGCTGGCGGGTAGATTTGGAATGGGACGGTCAGCACAACAATTGCTACCGAGGCGGGCACCATAATGGAGCAATTGATACGAACTGTGGGCGATCGAAAGGATGCCGTGGCTGGTTGTTTAGTGGACCGTTATTTGCGTTCGGATCGGTGGTCGGGTGAAAGGCGAAGCGGCTGTGTTGGTAAATGGAGCTACATTGTGGGTTCGTCTGCAGCAGGCACACGGCCCATGCTCAAGGAGCAGTTCGATCGAGAGGGAGAGGAAATTGCACATTTTTCTTGCCCTCTCCATGAGGGTATTTTGGCTTATTCATGCGGTATCAGATGAAGCAGAAACGAAACCATCTGGGACGGGTTTCGGTAGGATTAAATTTCAAGAAATTGCCAGATGTTTGATAGTGTCCATTTTAAATGAATTTTGATGAGCATCGCTGAGAACAATTAGGAAGCAATTTAAAATGCTCACTCAAATGCACGCTGAATGCTTATCCTTATAAATCCTTTAAACATCGTTATCGATTGCTTTCTACCAGTTCCTCTCCGAAAAGTGACCGGTTCTTAAACCATTCGCTTATCGAACCGAAGCACGTCGCTTGCTAAAAATAATGTCTCGTGAACTCGGCAGCCACTCAAACGACGAGTGGTGCCTCCAACCACGCTCCGCCACGTTGTAAACTGCTTTCGTAAGTCAAACTGAAAAGTTGTGCCTCGTCTGGAAACTTTACCGCACCTCCCCGTGTGTGTCGTGTTGGGGGTGAAGGCGCACCAAATATATTTAGCTCGTGAGGGTAGCGGTAGCTGACGTGCCTTACGGGGATTAGGTTGGTCCGTTTCGTTTCGTTCGAATCCAGTACAGCCCAATATCGACAGGAAGTAGCCTGTAAAAAGTGCCCGCAGCATCATTCATCCTCGTTTGGGGAAGGTGCAATTGCACTGTTTTGGTATTCCATTCACGGTTCTGCTGCGGTATGTCCTTTTGTTTTGCATCCCGGGAAAGGGGTTTTGAACGGAACAAAGCAGGATTGTCGGGAAATGGAGAGCTTGTGTTGGGACGAAATGCGATGAAATATGCAATTTGCGGTAGCATATTTGAACATCAGCATAAACAAGAACCACGAAGAAACCACCAAGAAGAGGCTTTAAGTATTCTTTAAAATCATACTATTCTCGAAAACCTTGCATGAGGCTTTAGTAAAAAAGATCTTCGTGCTATTCTCAAGTCATATTATTTCAAAGGCTTTAAAAAAGCCAATTCAAAAGTATTCAATATAAATTTGGGATATTTAATCTTTAGTGGAATCACACGCCATAATTAAGTTATTAAAGCAATTCTTCATTTTCCGTCTTATCTACTGCGCAGAATAAACAGCCCATGTGATAAGAACGGTACGAACAAAAAGACGATGAATCTCAGGAAACACGATAAACGCACGCGGCGTCCGGCATCAACAATAACAAAAAAAAAATGGCGAATGTTGGTTCAGCGTTGCATCGCGAATCAACAAAATTCCATCCATTAAAATAACATATTGCGCACCGCGCCGCCACAACGACCATGCCTACCTTGCCGAGTCCGATGTTTTCCCGATTCGCCATCCGACGCGCCAGCCCGGCCGGAACCGGGGGCGGTGCGCGCTGGATCGCCCCACAGAAACCGCCGTTCGCACTCATTTCCGTGGTGCCGCTCGTCGCTGCCGGTGCAGGTTCGCCTCCGCCGGAAGCCAATCGTTGTGCAGCTCTGCGAAAAAAGGAAAATGGAGAAAAACGGAAACACGTTAATATGAAGCGAAAAAAAAAACAACAGTGAAACAATACGCACACAAAAGGACACCGGGCATCGCAGCAAACAAAAGCGATGTTGCGTTGTTGTGAAAATGAAAAATAATGTTTTTTAATCAAATGTTAATTTTTGCACATTTGCGATGGACATTTTTCAGCCGCGGTGAAGAAAAGCCATAGAAGGGTGACAGGTTCAGCGGCTCGCGGGGCCGGAGCGGGCGATTTGCGGTAGTCAAAATCAATTAAAATATTTTACATGCCGTTTCCATTATGCACACAGTATTGGTTGACGCAACTCGGGCTTGCGGAGGTGGGTTTCACTTTCATTTTTTGGGAACCGAAATTATTGTTGATTTATGGAGCAATTTTTCATACCGTCTGATTCGGGCTTTTTGCGGGGTAGTTGCCATTAATGTTTAACTCGTGTCGGTAGTTAGCGATCGATGTTCAATATGTTTGTTTTATATGTTTTTTTCAAGATTTTCTAGCGACGATTTAAAATCGTAGCGTAGTAAACTTAACCTTTGAAATGCTTAAAAAATGCATGGATCATGCTTACAAGAGCAACTGTCTTTGTTCTTTATCAATAACATTTTTTTCGGAATCATGCACAGAATGCACTAAATAATGCCCGCAATGCATGAGAAGCTGCACGATTTCACCAACTCGGTGATCGAAACGAGACGCAGCCAGCTGCAGGCTGAACAGGCGATCGGGAAGGTGGAGTTCAACGGGGACGAGGACGAGCTGTACTCGAAGCGCCGCGACACGTTCCTCGATCAGCTGCTGAAGGTGACGGTGGATGGCAAGCCGCTCAGCACGGCGGACATTCGGGAGGAGGTGGACACGTTCATGTTCGAGGGACACGACACGACGACGTCCGGGATAACGTTCACAATTTTGCAACTGGCCAAGCACCAGGACGTGCAGCAGAAGCTGTACGAGGAGATCGACGGAATGTTGGGAGCGAACGCGAAGAAGACACCGCTCACGAGCTCGTTGCTGCAGGAGATGAAGTACTTGGATCTGGTGGTGAAGGAGGCACTGCGACTGGTACCCCCTGTTCCTTTCATTGGACGAAAGCTGCTGGAAGATATGGAGATGAGTACGTACTGGATGGGGTTGCAACATTGATTAGCGTGCTCAATGAACAATTTGGATCTTTTCAGATGGCACAATGGTACCAGCGAGAACCACTATCTCCCTAAACATCTTCAACGTCCACCGCAATGCGAAGGTGTTCCCCGATCCGGAAAAGTTCATTCCGGAGCGCTTTTCGGAAGACAACGAAATCAAGCGCGGTCCGTATGACTACATTCCGTTCAGTGCTGGGTTCCGAAACTGCATTGGACAGAAGTACGCACTGCTCGAGATGAAGGTGACGCTTGTGAAGCTGCTCGCCAGCTACCGGATCCTGCCAGGAGAGTCCATCGATCAAGTGCGCTACAAGACGGACCTGGTGCTGCGTCCCACAGCAGGCATTCCAGTTAAGCTGGTAAAACGAAAGTGATGTTGAATGTACGATTCGCGTGTAGGCTTATAGCAAATAAATTGTATTCTATTTATTCTATTTTCGAACAAGGTGCCCGTTTTTTTAAATATGAAGTAATTTACTATACTCTCTAATGACTTCACGTTCCAGAGCCCCCGAAAAGTTCATCGTCAAATCCCACAAGCAATGAATTTATGATGTGAAAAGCATGGGTTTTTAATCTTTTGGTTCTTTTCTTTACGGTGTTTGGAAAAAGTATAGCACACGTCCAACAAAACCCAGCGCAAACCTCCATCCCGATCTTGGTGCTTGGTTTTATACTCTTTCTTCCAAAAGATCCAACCAGATCCTTCATGCTGCTGGACGACGAAACTTTTCTCCCGAAGCAACGGTGCAAAGTTTTTCTCACCACATCACTTTTCTTTTTAACGGGTATCATTCCGTCTTTAGAAAATGTCCCAATTGTTAGCTGTTGTCACTTGAGGTTTCTTGGTTATTCCTGTTCCGGATCTTTCCGTCGCGTTCTGTAGTGTGAGCGTTGTCCCGAGCCGAGGTGTGAGTGAGTCGGCCGTGTACAAGAAACGGATGCACAGCAGAAGCCGAACCGTACGGAATATGAAAACTTTGTCTGCTCCTCCGAAATGTGAAAATCTTTTTTTGCTTTTATTCAAATTTTGAAGTGAAAGTTTGAGAGAATTGGTGAGGTTAGTTTTCGAAATAAAATAAAGTTATCGCCTTTTATGACCCCATTTTACTTGTTGTTGTCTAATCTACGAAAAGTTTCCAAAGATATGAGAATTGTATAACAAAGTTACAAAGTTACAAAGTTTCAAATACTCACACACCTCAGAAGAAGACATAAGCGCATAAGCAGCATGACACAGTTCAAATTACTCGTCGAGCAACAGCCATTTCTGTGTACTACAAGTCCTGTGTTGAGTTAAACGACGGAAGTGAAGCAGCATCCCTATTTACACCGCACACAGTCACAGCCCACCTCAGCATCAGCGTTCTACAGAAGGAGCTCGTAAAAAGTGACGATTATAACATGAACCCTTATTAAGACCTTTACACCGCAAAAAAGATGTTTTCATTACAATTATTTTACAGCCTATCAACGCTACGAGCTTCACATTGCTCCGCTTACACCATACCGAGCAAGATTTCCCTGCAAAGAAACACGAGTTGCTTAAAGTGCCGTGTCTTCCAGCGTGATATCGGGCTAGAAAAAACGACGCACACAGTAGAAAGCATGCATGCCACAAAGAGAGAGATGATTTCCTGGCAGCACGCTAACGACACGCCGTCCTCACACAGTTGCCCATTTTACATCTGGCACGTTTAATATCCCTCCCAGCAGGGAAACAAAACTCAGCAGGGAGAAACACACGTTTGGGATTTTTCTCCATACACTTTCACCTTCGCTCCTGCGGAGGGATCGGAAAAACCCGGCCGGCATCCACTCGAGCACTCCGCTTCATTTATTTAATAAACGAAAAATGAAAAGCTTTGTAATTGCAAGTCGAGAGCCATCCCGGAGTCTGGAGGGATTCGGGCGAAAAGGCAAAGGTTCGCCCGGAAGAGGTTCTTGAACATCTAAACTGCTTCAACTGGTCGCCGCGCTGAGAATTGACCGGAAAATTTTCCTGTTTTGCATTCCCACTAAGACAATGGGAGCGGCACGTTCGGATCTTATTGCTCTCGGAACGGCCCGAGCCCGGGCAAGGGAATTCCACACGGGAGGGACTTTTACCTTCACCCCAGCAGCCTGGCGTACGTGCTCAAGTGTGAAGGTTGCGTCGTGGTGCGGACTGTTGCCGCAAACGGGAAGGATTTCTGGGGCCGGACGCGGGTGGAAATATTTGTGGAAACTGATTTTAATGTCCTCCGCTGGCACGCCGGACTACTTGGGGTGGGGATTTGTCAAAGCGAAGGCGAATTTCTTCGGTATTTTGTTGCACTCCACTCACCCCACAAAGAAGGGAGAAAGCTGCTTGGAAGGTGTCCTGAAAGTAATTAAATTCCTTAACATGAGACATCCGTACCATGAGGAAGGTATAAGATTTTGGAGAAGACTCGCGCAACCTAACCTTAACCGGGAGAGGGATGCTTTGAAATTTACATCTTTTTTCGCCTCTTCCAGTCATCAGACGCTGGAGGCTCGACTACAAATACCCGAACGACACGTTCGCAAACAACACCGAGCGCCGGGAAGTGGCAGGATAATATGTTTCCTACAGCCATGTTACGCCACGTGGACAAATATTCCACACCGATTAGGCCAATGTTTCACCGGCGAAAGGTTCTCCCCGGCTGTTGTGTTATATCTCACTTATCTGTTGTCCTTTGTTGTAGCCGAACCATTCCGGAAGACTCTTCTGACTCGGAAGTCTATCTACCTGCTTGATCCCATTATTAACCTTCATTAAAATGTCAGCCCTGTCGAGAGCCTTTGCCGGGCTTGCTAGTGGCCGGGACTTGATGGCGGATGACAGCTCCGCTTAACCCGTGCTAAGCAACACTCTGCCCCATTAAAAAGACATCTCTCATTTATGAATTGATTATTCGGTTAGATCAATTATAGAATAATAGTCGGAAAATGAGCGTTTTATGGGAAAACTTTTCATCCGGTGCGCGATCCGGGCTCCGGGTGTTTGGAGGAAGGCGATTGCGATGATGATGCTGATAAAAAGTTTCACCATCAGCTTTCGCTTGCGTGCGTTTTTTTTCTTCTTGCAGCATGGTTGCGGTCATGAATTTATTATGGATTATTTTCGGTCTGCTAAGCATCACGGCATCAGGGTCAAGATACAGAGAGGACAATGAAAATATTCCTCCCGATTTGTTGCTACGAAAAGGGTGAAATTTAACGTGTTTTGATTGATTATGCTGGTTAATCGTGAAGGTAAGAATAGTTCTCGCACTGGGCACTGATTCGAGTGGAAAACTTGTGTGTTTTCAATACGTTTTTAATTACTTTTCCACAGAACAAGGATGATTTAACAATTCTCATGGGAAGAATCGATGGACACAGGCATGATAACTACACCTAATATGGAGAAAGTGTAACGAAACTCAATTGTATTGTATGTATTTTAATGTGAACTTTCATTTTGTTTAATAATGTAAAGGCTAGACTCAAAAAAGGCTAACACTCTCTCCAAACAGAATACCTTCAAAACGAATCTAACTCTCCTGCATGATCCTTTCAACTAGCTTTTTTTCACCTAACCGTGCCCCTCCTAGTCGCATAAATCTAAAATAAGCATATCCACATTTTACTGCAAATAAAAAGAAAACGTCAACAAAGGTCCTCCGAGCATGATCCTTCCATTTCAAGGAAATTGCTTTCAATCTATCAGATAACACCCGGAAAAACTCGAGCACCCGGGGGGTGCTGCGATAAACCCGCAGGACCCAACAATACAGTCATACATCTTAGCGCGGCAATCTCTACGCCATATGGAGAGCCCCCTGAAAACACCCTCCCGTTTCCACCCAAAACGTAACAATAACCCTCTCCTCTAGTGGGTGAGGGTATTTTTTGGATGTTGAAGGGAGCAAAGCAAAGCAGTTCTAATAACAGCGCCGCGCCCACCGAGGGGAAGCAGCACAAAAAAAACGGAGCATATTCTCCACCAGAGACATAATCGTTTTATGCTAAAAGTAATGGCGAAAATATTCAAATTTTTTGCCGCTCCCGGGTGCCTCGGCCGGATGGGAGTGATTCTGCGTGCGGGGGAGGTGTGCCGAGGAAAAACATGGCATATGCGACCGACGTACGAAGTGATAATGCGCGCGCTTGGTGCACGGTTTCTGATTGAAACTTCTTCTCCACGAGCCAGGGTGTTTTGTTTGGATTTTTTTCAGGCATTTTTTCCTGTTTGGCAAGAAAGCTACCAAAAGCCACAAGCGGCACGATCCGGAACGGGGGTAACGAGGCTGCCCGGAAGTGGAAAATCCTCGCCTGATAGCCGGATCGAACCCGGGAAGCTCCGAAATCCCCATTCACGAGTTTCACACTTCATGCTTAGAAGAAGAGAGAGAGAGAGAGAGAGAGAAAACACATCCACAACCAAACTCGGGGATGCTTTTCCTTCCGGCATCCTTGTCCGTGGATGCCGGTCGCTTAATGTGACACTTCCGGCGGACGGGCTGGAGTGAGCAACAACGCCAATAAATTTATCTAATCTGAGCCCAAGCGTTCTATTTGAATAAAAATGCGATAATTCTCGGTTAAATCTCAATTTCCACGATAAAATCAGATTACCCATTGGTTGGGGGTGGGAAGTGGGGACGTTTTCTGGTGGGGTGAAAAAAGAAAGCCACCACCAACCACCAATTTTCTATGCCCGGCGAAATGCCCGGGGAAGGTAGATTCGAGCAGTTTGTCACTCCGGGTGTTGTTCGTGATTCGTTTTGTTTTATTTTTTGCTCTGGGGCGCAGGCATCTTCATTTGCGGTGAACACTTACTATCATTTTCGGGATTAGAAGCCCTAGAAGAAAGTGCCAGAGTTCTTCAGGTTGGCTTTGGCGTTTACGCGAATATCCTTCGCGGATAGAGGGAAATTTCCTTCCACCACAAGCAGACACAATCGATTCGAGGCGTTGTGCTTCAGTGGGGGGAGGTTGATTTTTTCTTTCTCGCCCTTCTTCACGTTCCCTGCAAGAAAGCCACCCTTCGTCACCTTGTCAGGGATCGAAATGGGGGGGGGGAGAAATGCTTCCCCTATCCGACACGGGACGCGAACGCACCGGGCGCAAACGAACGGGAACGGACGCGAACTGGAGCGCATAATAAATGAGCGAAATTATTTTCCTCATTATGGCCGCCCTGGGAGGGTGGGTTCGAGGGAAAGCTGGGAAATCGCCAGACCAAATCGAATGTCTCGGAATTGGCGGTGGCCGCCTTGCGGTGGGTGGGTGGATGGAGGTCACAGCGTAGTGAAAATTATATTTGCATAGAAAATCACGACACAACCTCCCGCCACCGGGATTCGCGTGCGTGATTTTCCCGATACCGGGCGCGGGTGTATCTCCCGCCGGGTAACGCCCCTCCCCCCTGCGCCCGTCTAATCCTAAATCTTCACACTACATCTCCTCCTTCTTACCCGCCACCCGTGTTTACCGCAGTGAAAAGGTGTACAGAAAAATATTTATTTTATGCGAATCTGGAGAGTTGGAAATATGTTTTGAATATAAATGATAATTTTAACGCAACGCGTCCTATCTTTCCCGTTTTGGCAAGTGCGCGAGGGGAGGGAATGCGTCGACGAGGTTGTCGTCGTACGCTTGCTTCCGGTTTGAGTGTGCGTGCAGAACGGGACGTCACTAAACAGTCGACCCGATTTGCGTACGCCCCGTTGCCGGGTACGGGTTACTTTTCTTACCAGCCAGTCTTGCGTGCACTATGGGGAAGGCTGCCAACAAAATTTTGTGTTTATTAATCCATATCGAAGGTTCAAACAACCAGCTTAAAGAGCACTTAAACAGCAAAAAACATATTTCAAAATGAAATTCAAGCACATTTTAAATCTAGGTACGAAAGAGAAAGCAACTACAATCTGATATGAGATAGGTAGCAGAGATATCAATTGTGAACCAAAAACTCATTAGTTTAAAGATTTCGTTACCTTCTTCTTTATGTTGGTATAAAATAAATGTCCTAAGCATTGGATTGGCCTGCAAGAATACATAATCCTAACATGATATCTTACAAGCTTTAATTTTCTAGGTACCTTACGCTTCTCGAACGTCATTTTGATAAACATTTCAGTGGTTTGTTCAGACTTTTTTTCAAATTCAGTAAGAATATGTCCGTTATTGAGTTTCCTTTTTAAATTAGAAGTTTCGAGGTTTAAAACATTAAATAGAGATAAATATATGAAAAATATTATAGAAGAGCTCTTCAAGCGTCCAAATGACAGTGTGTTTCACCATTCTTGCTCCATTGTGAGACGATTTCAGCAGAGCCACGGGAAGCGAATGCGACGTGCGGTGCTGCTTGTTTATTTGGGGTAATGTTTATGCAGATCCCGGGACGCTCCCGGAAGTGGCAGCACACGAACGGGATTTAGATACACGACAACTATTTCCAACCCAAACACCTTACGGGATTCCACGACCCGCAGTGGAGTGCCCCGTGCGTGCACAGTTTATTCTCGTGAGGAAAATCCGATACACCTCCTTGGCATATAACCCGCGGCTCTTAGAGGGGCACACACGCACACCAGTTGGCAGGTGTTTTCCTCTCCAGTACAGAGAAACTATCCTGAGGATGGTTGGATGAGAATTAAATGTTGCTTTTGATTTCGCCCCGGCAACCGTTTTTCTCACCCTAGACGGAAACCGGATTCCGGCGAACATCACATCGCAGGAAGCTGTTTGATGTCATCGGGAAGCCCCGCGTGGAACGGTGTGTCGCACTCAGGCACCCAGGGAGTCATTATGCGCCCCCCGAAAAAGCACGATGAACTGAGCGAAGCGATGGCCACAAATTAAACATAAATAATTTCATCCTATTTTTAGCGACCGGCGGATCCGGCGCCCTTCGAGACCCTACAACGATGCTGGGCGAGCGCTCGCTTCACAGCCGGCTTGAAGTTTCGGGGCTAGCGTTCGGGACACGCTGTGCGTGCAATTGGTGAGAAAATTTTACACCTGAGCACCGGTGCGCCCCGGTCAAAAGCTCCGGAGGCAGCCGATTGAACGGCCGCACTCCCGAATGGGACACGGGACACGCGTGGCATTGAAATTAAATAGCAAACTAATTAAGCGCAACCGGGCGGTCGCTCGGGCCGCGTTCCGAGCTGGGTTCTGGGAAATAGTGGGCGCGCTTGAATGAGGTCGGCGCTGAGGACAGTAAATATTTGCTGGTAGCAATAAATGAGTTCGGTTGATTAATATTTGGTTTTGAGCCGCACGAAGCGCCTTGTCGTGAACGTTTCGAGCAAACGTTGTAGGGTTCGGAAGCGTCGAGCAGTATGTTGTTGAAAAATTTAATTAAGAAAGAGACATTTCAAATATAAATTAGTTTCGAGAGAGGGTAAAAAAATCGGTCTATGATCAGAAATAAAAGTTGTCATTTTGGAGGAATCATTTCCGGCACATCCTTCAAGATATATCTGGCAGATTTGCACCAAAATGTTGTACGTCAAAGTTTTGTTCATGTACCAGAAGTCAGTTTGATAACTATTTCTAACTCCAACTGCCCTCTTATATCGTGAAAATCCGCCAAATTTAAGACGAACAGGAAGGTCACATTAGTTAAAGTTAAGGATAAGTTCCTACGATTAAAATGTGTTAAAGATTTCAAATTATTGAGTAGGATTACTATCGCAGTAGTGAAAAACAAACTTCGTAACAGATTCCCCAACAAGCAAACGAACGATCTGAAACGATGGCTTAAAATACATCTTTTCTTTTGTCGAAAGAACCACTCGCGGGGGTAGGCAGAAAAAAGCAATTTTTCACACCGTACCAGGCGCCTCCATCGCGATTTTTTTTTCGCTTGTCAGCTCTTCACCAGCTTGTTTTGAGCGCCGTGCTTCGACGACGCGTTTGGCCCAGTGCCAGACGATACGTCTCACACTCGCGATTGATGGGATGAATTTAATCAATTTTATGATTGGCTATAAAATTAATTATATTTAGAAAAGAGTTTCCCCGCGCCTCGCGTTTTCGCAGGCATAGGGTAAGTACTCGATCCTTTTTTTTTCTTCTCCAGCCACGTTTCATCGTGCTTGTCTTATCACCGACTCAACAGCGTTCGCATCACATCAAACAGAAACGCAGCTGAACCAGGAACCCAGAAATGGCGTGGAAGCATGGGGGCGAAAAAACAGACGCCATTTTCTCATTTCCATCATCTGCTTCACTTTGCGCCCGGAAAGCGCCCGGACGACGACGGTGCAAGTGTATTAACGGTTGTTAAAAATAATGAAAACACTTGTACACATCACCATCAGCACTCGGACATTGTTGCCTTGTGCTGGTGTGATAGCGAGCCCCTCACCAGCGCGATAGGAAGTCTCCGGGCGGAGCAACGCTGTCACGGCTGCACGGTATGGAAAGAAAGGCGAAAATCACCCCAAATCAGTTTTTTTTTCATGTCGCTGTTTTTCCCCGTTCTTCACACCAAGCAATTCCCGAACCGATTCTTTCAACCGTACAATGAACATGCGACTTTCGTTTTGCGATTTGACAGCATATCATTATCGTTTCCATCCAACATAATCGAAACCACACGTGGAGCGTGTGCAATAAAAGGGAAAGCGAACGACGTGATGTAGAATAAAAATTGACATCTGCTGCTGCGGTGTAAACGCCAGTCGAGCTGCCGGACGAGCACACGAACCATATGTGACCATACGTGTTACGGAGCACGAGCTGCGAACAGCCCCGTTTCTTTAGCATGTTTGAAAAATAAACACTATCTCGAGCTGTCAAATGATTCGCGAGGCTGCGGGCGGATCATTCATGGCACCGGGTGGGCATGAAACCCATTTCACCGTCAGCCGATTGAAAGGGTGATTTTTCAGCTCTCGATCGGCCTTTCTAGCGTGACAATGGAAGTGATGCAGCTTGTGCAGCTTCGAACCGGGAAGTGAAGAAAACGCGATCAATCGATCACACATCGCGCGTAAGTATCTGCGACAAAAAAACGAACTCATTAGGAAAGCATTAGCAAACGCGAGAGAGGCCAGAGAGGTTTGCGCTCGCACGCGCACATTAGCCAAGGTGTCGAAAGAACCACTCGCGGGGGTAGGCAGAAAAAAGCAATTTTTCACACCGTACCAGGCGCCTCCATCGCGATTTTTTTTAGTGAAAAACAAACTTCGTAACAGATTCCCCAACAAGCAAACGAACGATCTGAAACGATGGCTTAAAATACATCTTTTCTTCTCTTTGCTCAAAATTGGATCAACCATGAACAACATCTCGAGGAGCCAAACAATAACTATACAAAGCAAGAGCAAGCAATAACTTAAAATTGAACATCGAAAGGATTCCCTGCTGTCCCGCTCGCAGCGCTGTCACGGCAACGCTGTCACGGCTGCACGGTATGGAAAGAAAGGCGAAAATCACCCCAAATCAGTTTTTTTTTCATGTCGCTGTTTTTCCCCGTTCTTCACACCAAGCAATTCCCGAACCGATTCTTTCAACCGTACAATGAACATGCGACTTTCGTTTTGCGATTTGACAGCATATCATTATCGTTTCCATCCAACATAATCGAAACCACACGTGGAGCGTGTGCAATAAAAGGGAAAGCGAACGACGTGATGTAGAATAAAAATTGACATCTGCTGCTGCGGTGTAAACGCCAGTCGAGCTGCCGGACGAGCACACGAACCATATGTGACCATACGTGTTACGGAGCACGAGCTGCGAACAGCCCCGTTTCTTTAGCATGTTTGAAAAATAAACACTATCTCGAGCTGTCAAATGATTCGCGAGGCTGCGGGCGGATCATTCATGGCACCGGGTGGGCATGAAACCCATTTCACCGTCAGCCGATTGAAAGGGTGATTTTTCAGCTCTCGATCGGCCTTTCTAGCGTGACAATGGAAGTGATGCAGCTTGTGCAGCTTCGAACCGGGAAGTGAAGAAAACGCGATCAATCGATCACACATCGCGCGTAAGTATCTGCGACAAAAAAACGAACTCATTAGGAAAGCATTAGCAAACGCGAGAGAGGCCAGAGAGGTTTGCGCTCGCACGCGCACATTAGCCAAGGTGTCGAAAGAACCACTCGCGGGGGTAGGCAGAAAAAAGCAATTTTTCACACCGTACCAGGCGCCTCCATCGCGATTTTTTTTTCGCTTGTCAGCTCTTCACCAGCTTGTTTTGAGCGCCGTGCTTCGACGACGCGTTTGGCCCAGTGCCAGACGATACGTCTCACACTCGCGATTGATGGGATGAATTTAATCAATTTTATGATTGGCTATAAAATTAATTATATTTAGAAAAGAGTTTCCCCGCGCCTCGCGTTTTCGCAGGCATAGGGTAAGTACTCGATCCTTTTTTTTTCTTCTCCAGCCACGTTTCATCGTGCTTGTCTTATCACCGACTCAACAGCGTTCGCATCACATCAAACAGAAACGCAGCTGAACCAGGAACCCAGAAATGGCGTGGAAGCATGGGGGCGAAAAAACAGACGCCATTTTCTCATTTCCATCATCTGCTTCACTTTGCGCCCGGAAAGCGCCCGGACGACGACGGTGCAAGTGTATTAACGGTTGTTAAAAATAATGAAAACACTTGTACACATCACCATCGCCATCAGCGCTCGGACAATGCTGCTCCGTGCTGGTGTGATAGCGAGCCCGTCACCAGCGAGATAGGAAGTCTCCGGGCGGAGTCATTTTTCACCACTTGGCGCGCACGACACCACGTCGCACGTACCCGGCACAGATTTGCGAACATCCGGCAGTATCTGATGGATGATATTGTAAGATGTAGTTGCGCTTCCTTTTTCTTCGTACGACCTCGCCAGCCGGATCAGTTTTCAGTTCATTTCGAGCTAACGCGCGCTGCTCTCGTCAAACTTCCAGTCGGCTTCCCGATGGGTGTGTTTTTACAGTCGGTAAATTTGATTTATTCCCGACGCCTTCGCCGTACGGCAGGGTCGCCCTTCAGCCTGGAGCCCGGTCGGTATTTAGTGCCCTGTCTCGACGCGCCTCGTCTCGGTGGCAGTGAAAGTATTTCCGGTGCACGATGGCGGTGATGGCGAGAGTGATCTCATTAGTGTTAATTGAATCCGGCTAATTGAAATTAGTACCGGCCGCCCGGTGGAGTAGTTGCAGCGCATGCGGAAGGCTCCAGCAGGCAGGTGCATCCACGCAGTGGGAGGGAGAGGTTAATTTATGGTGACAACTTCACTTAAGTTAATTTTGAAGCGCACTCCCTGCTCCCCGGACGGAACGGCGTTTCGGCGAACGGCGACATCGATGCCGCGCAACAAATCATACTCCAGCTGAGTGTTATTGAGTTACAGTGTGGTGGTTGCTTGTTGGTGTTGGTGTGTGTGTAAGTGATAGTTTGCCAAGTGCGGTTTGTGGAAAAACGCCGAGGAAACTTTAAATTGGTAATCGTTTGAGTGCGGCGATGAATCATGACATGGGTGTGATTTATGAGTAGTTGTATTTAAAGCGATTATTTGTGCATTCAATCGATTGAAACAATCATTCAGATATGATCGTTCTAGGAGAACTGCATCCTAAGCGACTGCTTGAAAATAATGTGTTGGTTTTCGAGCACTTTTTGTGCCTTTCGACTCAGTTTATCCTAGTCAAATCGGGAAAAATATTACAGTTTTTTATTCAATCATGTTTTCTTGCAAGGTTAATAATGTTTTTCTCAAAGCATTTTCCTTAAGAAACATCTTCGTTTCGTGTCATAAGAAAGCTTCACAAAAATTGTCAAGTTTAATATGTTTTACTTCAAATGGATGCAATTGCTTTTGAAATATCACGAACAAATTAAAACATACATTTCAATCTATTAACTCGTCAATATTTGCCGTCTGTCGTATCGATTCAACTGTGTAAAAATGTCCTCTACATGATCGATTGCATCCATCACAAGATTGAATATTGTTATCCCCAGAAAGTATGCTGTAAGTAAAAAAGTACTTCTGTAACAATAAAATATGAAAAACCCTTGTAGGTCACACTCTCAATTTTTTAATTATAGTAGTCAAAGTTGTTTGAAAACTTTACCAACTTTTCAAAAATGTATCAAACAAACACTGGGCATTGATTTTTGAATAATTTTGACAAAAATTAAAAGCCAATGTTGTATCATTTTCGCAATTTAGCTACAGTTTTATTTTGCAGAATCAATCCATTGGTGTATTAAGTTCAAAATCAATATAGAAGTATTTGACGTCATTTCATCAAACACGTTTGACATAAGCCTTCTAAAAGTCCAGCATGGTTTTGTTTAATTCTGCCGATTTGCCATCGAAAAGCCACGCTACACGGACCTCACGGTGTGAAAAATCAATCTCATTTTTCGAGTGTGCGGCTCGTTGGCGTGGGCCAACCCACAGAACCGCTGATCCGAGTGACAGAACCACTGACCGCATCACGTACGGCGCCTCCCCACAATCGTAACACGCAAACGCATTTCCGGTCGATTGAGTCGACAGCAGCAGGAGTGACCGATGAACGCCTCGGTGTAACGAAAACACAACGGAAGCATCATCGTCACTGTCACGGTCGTGTCGTGGGGTCGTTTTGTGTGCGTGCGGTGTGAAGGATCCTTTTTTGTGTTGGTCCACCCCATGCCCCGTACCATGTCGCTCCCGGTTGGGAAGGATAAAAAACCCCCACCGAAATATATCCACGAAGAAAACGCGTCCGTTCATTCACCACGGATCGATGACGGATGCAACGCGCGGAACAGAGAACACGCCGGCTCGATTCGGAATAAAAATAACAAAGCACTGGCGCTGGGCGGCACACCGGATTTGGTATGCAAAAATCGATCACGCATCCGAGCGCGATACGATTCCCACGGGGCGCGCAACAGTCGCACGCACACACACAGACACCGGGCCCGGGTTTTGGGTTTCGAAGCCAAAACACCGCCATTTGCATAAATAAATTCCGTTTATACGGAAAATCAAACTTTTGCGCGCAAATAAATGCAAAACACTCACACCCTCAACAGCGCAGGGAGTTTTTGTTTGTTCAATTTATGGCGCAAATCGTTTGATGTGATAATCTATTTTAGGGAGGGCCCGATGCATGCGTTTCATCCACACCCGGTGAGAGGGACATAAAAAAGCGCTTCACTATCACGGTATGGTTTTTTTTGCGTGTGTGCAAATGTGTTTTTACAGTGGCATCGTTTTTTTGTTTATAAACGAATCCTGTTTGGGACACAATTTCGTTTAAACAATTTTGCGTTTGACGTGCGGCATCCGAACGGGTGGTTGAGGTCACGAGAAGATGGCCGTGTGTGTATGTGTGTGTCCCAGCGGGGGGTAAATTAATGCACCGTACGCATCGAATTGATTACCTATCAATTATCGGTCGGAATTTATCACCGCACGAGATCAGCTGGAAAAATGGCCGCGGACAACGGGTCGATTGACGACATGGGATTTATCGGTTAAATTACGATTGAGTGATGCAGCGAACCGATTGGGATGCGATTGTGTGTGTGTGTTTCGGTTCGATGCAGTTGGGGAGAATGTAACGAAAATGTGTTATTGTTTATTGTGTATTGAAACGAATGAAAAACACGCCTAGATTGGAGGGAAAATTGATGGGTATTGTGGAATTGAATACTCATTTGCAATAATTGAGATTGATAAGGTTAGTTCCCGTGGGTTTTTGTCACGTTTCTCATTGGTCGAGGCATGGTGATCGAATTTCATGGCAATTTAAAGCCTGACGAAATGAAACCAAACAAAATTAGCAGGGTCAAATATTTGTTTTTCTTTTTTCAAAGAATGTATTATTTTTAAGCCTTAAAGTATGCAATCCGCGTGCTGAATACGCTTTTTGCCAGCAACTTTTTCAACGATAATTATAAAATATTCTTCACAATTTACTTTTGAGAACCAACTTGTTTCATGGTAATTTTAAAACATTATCGTCAGATAATCCGGTAAGCCGCGAAAATCCATCCTTCCTCATCAATTCCAATACGGTGACTATAAATTAAAATCGATATTTTCCGAGACGCTTATTATTGCGCCTCCTTCCTACGCTTCCACCGGGCGGTGCGAGCTGGCACCGTGTGTTCTGGCCACTCGCCCGTACCATCTGGATAGTGTCCTTTCATTAGGCGCAGTGTCTCATTTACGGACACTTTTATGAGCCTTCTCCCATCGGTCACAGCGGGATCAGGGCCGCCCGTTTCGTACAGGATTATCGCGTCCGGTTCCTTCGCTTGATGGGGCGGAAAAATACACAAGCACACACACGTACTAGGCGGCCACGTCCCAACGGAACTCGCTGAATAAATGTTGCTTCTGCGATATTCATATTCTGTTTGCTTTGGGCATCCTTTGTGTGATTTTTCCGCGCACATTGAGCGGAAGTGAAAAGTGTCGTGCGTGTGTGTGTGCTGCCATTGGCGGGATTTATCGTGCCATAGAACGGTAGCCCGGTGCCCGGCCGTGTCGTAGTCCGCATGAAAGCCGTCCGACACGTGTGCGATCCTTTTCAGCGTTTCTCGTTGATTGAATTCAATCATTGCGCGAAGGATTTGCAGGTGTGAAATCATTTACTCGCAGTGGTGGAAGAATAATGAGATACCTGGAATCGTTGGAATGGAATTTCCACAATGGGGTACTTAGAGTATGAGAATCCATACATTTCTGAATAGGGAAAATCGTTTTTTTTTTGTAAAATAAGAGGTTAATTTTTGCAAAGAACATAAATCAACAACTACTACATAGTCATACCAGTAGTGAATGTTTATTCTTATCAATTGAAGCTAGTGTTAATAAAGTGTAGGACGTAGCACATAGCATAGTTTTGGGTTAAAGATTCAAATAAACTCCTATAAGTATGCAATGTGCACTACACGAACTCTTTATGAGTCAGTATTATAAAATTTTCAATAATCTTGATAGAATATCAACACACGGACCACTTTCTAAGAGCGTTTAAAATGCATATATTCGCACAGAATAATAACAACATTAAAAAAGATGATAACAACCTCATTATTATTGGCCTAAACATCATTTGGAGACATTGAAATTCAATACCATGTACATCCAATGCCACAATTTCTCAGACTTCGCCTAACAAAGCGTTACAAATTCCCTGGACGGGTATATAGCAACATGCTTTTCTCTGTAAATGCAAATGAACTCCTACAAGTATGCAATGTGCACTACACTAATGCTTTATTTGCAAGTGATGACAAATTTTCAGAAGTGTTTCTAGGATATGAATACATAAAAATGTCAAATGATGACAATCGTATTATGAGCTCGCTGCTCCAGGAATCATTTGGAGATGTTACTGATTGAAACGTTTACATTCAATACTTATATTCCCCAGATGGATCTAGGACTGGAATGATCGTAAAATGCAATGACATATAACTATTCAAGGTTAAATTAAATAAAAATATAGCCCAAATTTTGGAAGAAAATGCTGCTAAGTCAGTTATTAAGTAAAATATCTTCCCGTAAACATTTTACTTCTCGTAAACTCCCACAGTCTCAGAGCTGAATCTTTATCCATTTGAAGCACGGCATCATCGCAATAAAAACACCATCTTCACAATCTCCCATCCCTATACGCAACAGAAACAGTGAAATCGCAGAAAATCAATAATGCTATTTTTAATGCATTGTTTGCTCCGAACGCTCCACACCATCTGGCATCCTTGGCGTCGCCCCACTGGAGCGACATGCGAATCTGAACCGAACGGAACGGAAAGCAGCCATGCTGTCATCCACTCGCGCTGCGGTACCAGCTTGTCACGCCGGTCAGTCCGGCGAACGACGAAACAAGCACATCCGGCAGCCCCAAACTGTTACACATCCGATTGTCCCGAAGGTCCCGACACTGTTGAGTCCGAAATTCCGAAACCAGGCGAAAGAGCTCGCTTTTTGAAATTCGAGCAACGAAAATGCAAATGGAATATGGAAAGCGTGTTTTTCCTTCCACTGGTGGTCGTTTGAAAATGGAGACTATTTTGTTTTGCAAAAAAAAAATCCTTCACTGATCGCATAGCTTCCAAATGGAAGGGTGCTTGGAAAAAATACGCTCAAAATTTTCAATTCATCTTTAACTTACTGGCACTCTGACTCGTTGACTCGCTGTGCTCGTTCACTCTAGTTTCCCACTCCTGTTTGCTTCGCTTTGATATGCACCGTCACCGAACAGGCGTTTTGCGTTTATCTTCAATTTAATATTTTTAATTGAGTCTCGCCGGGAACCGGATCGAGGTACACGTAATGATAACATTTTCCTCACAATTTCCTCGCCCATCTACACCACCAACCGGAACTGGACACAAACACGCCCGATAATACACGCACGCTCCCCGACGAGGGGGGTTGGAAAATGCGGTTTTCCCGCTAGCACACGGCTCGGTCTCGATGCTACGACGAGCGCCGCGTCTCGAATGCAACTGAAGCGACCAGAACGAACCGGTTCCGGTTTTTCCCCCATCGGTATCCGAGGGAAACATTTTGTCACACAAATCGCGCGAGAGAACCCCGTGGGTGAGAGAGCGATGCTCACACACGATGCTCACTCTCCCGGTTCTCCGCTCGCTGACCAGGGAAAACCCGAAGCTGGGGCAGATTTTCCCGAGCTGCGACGGAATGCGCTCCTGGAGGAACAGCGCGTCTATTGTTCGAAAGCAAAACAAACCCACGTGATGCGCAGTGGGCCAGAGCAGGAGCAGGAGCAGCGCTCGGTTGTAAACAGTGCTTCCAGTTGTCGGTGTGCGGCGCGAGATTGAGAGACGCATTTTCCGGTTGCCGCTGGCTTTGGAAGGAACTCACGGGAAGTGGAATCGCTAGAGCGAGTTACACACGGGAATAAACCGTGTTTTTGTTACGTTTGTCGTTGTACTACTTATTCAGTTGTTTTGCTTCAGGTGCTACGTTTTCTGTTTCGTCGTTTTATTATTTATGATAATTTTTTTTGAATAGCCTATCAAAATTGTTGCGAATACGATGTATTGCATACTTTAAGGCGCAAGTAATCTTCATTAACCCAAAAGTGTTTTAATGATATTTTACGCTGGACATATTTTTCAGTTTAATTTATCTCCTGGTTTTTATACTACTCTTGTTTTACATGTTTGGTTTTGATTTCTTTATACTGTCACTTTTAAACTGAGTGTTAAGAAAAATGTTTTCCCAGAAAGAAATAGCGTTTGTGAAAAGCTGTATTTTTATTTTTCCCTTGCATTACATGAGCCGTATGGTTCACATTTTTACACAACCCACGTCTGAGAAGCCCTTCCCAGCACGCTGATCCGAATGTTCGTGGAATGTTCGCTCTCCACCGCCCATAATAAAGACGAACTTGCCCAGTACGGATGCCATTCCGCTGGTAATTGGTCAGATAAAAATGCGCTCCCGATGCGAATAAAAGGACAAATTCCGTGAGGAAACACGGCGCGAAGAGCAATCGTGGCAAAAGTGACCCGCATTGTTTTTCCACTCCAGGAAATTGGCCGTTTTCTTGGGAAACGAACGTTCGAACGTTCCACCCGGCAGCGGTGGAGCAGGTTCCGTGGAAGGATTACGTTCGCCATTACGTCGAACGGATCAGCTGAACGGTTGCAGCTGAACAATTTTCCATAGAAAATCACACGAGAGCAGTCGAGCTCGAGGAGTATAAATCACAAAATTTCAATTATGTGAGCGTACGCGTTTTAGCACACTTTTAAATGTGCGTTTCTCTATCCCATTCCACGAAACTGCCAAAAAGCAGTCATTATTCATTTTTCTCCTACAACAGCTATTAGGCACGGAAATGGCTTTTCATCCGAGCTTCGCTTGCGCATCACTCGCGAGCCTTCTGCTGACGCCTGTGTATGAGAGTGGCTCTGATCAACTTTCGGAGTGTGTGTTTTTCCGCGGAAAACAACGGTGCCACGCGACACGATGCCACGCGTTTTCCTGCGGGCTGCCGCTGAGAGCGAGAGAGTGAAGCAAGAACGTGCAACTATTAATTATAGCACTAATTAATGAAGAAAAATGAGACTAACGAGTGGGTTTGCGCGCTGTGGAACGAAAAGAACGTGCAGTAAATAGGTGAAGGAAGATAAAAAAAGAGCGCACGAGCACGGATGATCGCATCATAATTACCTCGTGCACTGTACAAACGAACCGTTTTTTCGTACACTAGACAAACAACAGCAAACGAGCGCGACCCACTTTAATCTGGAGCGAGCCGGAAAAAGGAGAGCTTAGAATACACCGCACACACACCCACAAAAATGCCATTACGGTTGGGAGCTGGTCACTCCGAAGAAAACAACCAAAACCCACCCCACCCAGAGTGCAACATGCTGCACATTTCGCTGCCACCGCCCGAATGGCCGCCGATTTGTTTCAGCTGCCACCGTCGTCTGCGTGGCGCATTTGTGCGCGAGCGCCGTGTAAATATTTACACATTCTGCTTAAGCCATTTCTTAAGCCGCTTTCCGTTGGGGAATGTGCTGCTCGGACCGGGGGGAAAAAAAATCCATATTGGGTTTAATGCGAGGGATTAGAGTCACACCCGCACACACGGAACATGCGCTCACCGACGGCCAAAGGGCATCTTACGAGTGGATCAATTTATCTCCGACCCGAGAGTCATAAATCGGGGGTTTTAATTGTTGCTAAATTAATACCTTGCCCCGGTCCGCGACGCCGGGGCCGTTTGGGGGTGTCGTAGAGGACGAACCGGCCAGCCTGGTCTGGTTTGTTTTCATCCGACAATGAGAAAGACGCTTACGTTCGCAGTTTCGGATTGAATCAGTTGTTTCGCGTCGATAACATGGATGCTGTTTGTGGTTTATTAGGAGGTTACGATTGCAATTTTGTTGAATGAGTGTTCATTTTGTTCCTTTTTCGATATGAGTTTTGTCCTTTGATTGTTGAGAACAATGTTGGGTAGAAAATAAAGTATTGATGCGATGGTTTTAAAAAGATAGTTTAGCTTCCTGTCAAGAGAACACAAGTTCTTGTAGAATAGATGAATATGTTCAAGAGCATCCATGTTGAGTTTCCATCTTACGACTGTAATCTTTTATCTGAGATACCTTTTAGATTCATAAACCAAATGTGCCACTAATAAGAAGTAGATATATGTGAAACAACCAATATAAAAATATTATTTCAGAACAGAAAAAACCGACAGTGACACGGTTTGGACTTTGAGATTTTTTAAATAGCCTGTAAAGTGGCGTCCCTTAGGAATACGATTCCTTTTAAGCTATCATTACTCGACAATTTATTACTGCAGCTAATCGAAACCCCAATCGTTTACCCAATCTCCCTCGAATAAGAGAGCATAGCTGAAGTGCTTGAGTTAAGCGCTGCAAAGAAACAAACCTTTTAAAGCGCCACCCACAACGTATCGCTCGCTCCATCGATATCCTTTTCCATCAGTCAGTAGTAACGTTACATTAAGCGTTAAAGGACTTTCCTGTTTCCGTCGGCAGCAAACCGGTCGATAGCGACCGCCCTTCGCAGCGATGACAACGATAAGTCAACGCGGGCGGCAGCAGCACGTGCGCTTGCCGCTGCAACTCGTTGTTGTTAACGTGAAAATAGATTTATCCTGCCAACCGTGATCGAGGCAGGCTGTCACAATAAGCACCTCCTTTCGGGATTTTTACTCTCAACGCCTGCTGCCATTTTCTTCGTCGTCTCGTTCATCGAGCCGTTTGCGCACCTTCCGTGACATGATTTACGATCGAGCGGCGTCCTTTAGCGCTGGCTCGGAACTCCTTCCGGGTTACGCTGCAGTAACGCAGCACCGTGGAGAGAGGGGTCGGGTTGAGGGACGAACGGGAAAAAACGCCTCCGATCCCATAAAAGGAAACGTGTCAATTTTAAAGTGTGCAACGCGTCACCAAAAAAACCGTTCGCTTGCTGAAGACTTTTCTGACTCACACGCACGTTTTCTTCACGATTCCGGGCGTTCGGGCACGTACGCTGGCGTTAAGGATTTTATGCGTGAGCTAACCGCGTGAACCAGATGCATGGTATTAAATTATCTCTTATTTTTACTGCCCGAAACACGCTTCGCTTTTCGATGCAAGGTCCGGGGAAGTGGCGTGGATTTGGACGATAGGGCACATTGAGACGGAAGTATGCATTGAATTACGATTATTAGGATGGAAACGATCGCTTTTATTCCACCCCTTTGAAGCTCATACAGTGAGCGTATCACATTTTATTACGTTAAGATCAGAGCATCATGGTGCATGTAACAATTTTATACTTCTTTCAAATTGATGGTATTATGCTCAGTTATCTAATATTGAACGTTGTGTCTTATTGTATTAATGTGTTGTTTATAGTATGACGGAATTGAACCAATTCATTACTTTATAGATACAAAAATCTAGCGAATACGTAAAAAATCCGGAGCTGAGCAAACGAGATTGATATAAACTGCTGCAAACTCTTAGTTTCAAATCGTATTTTTATTCTTATTTCTATTTAATTTATGTTTAATGGATTTCTGTTTAATGAATTCTCAAGCTAAACTGCTATTTAAGTCATCCAAAGTAAGTTTTCTTTTCTGTTTGACATTTTTAAGATAAATTTCAACGGTTTTCTTCGCAAATTGAATTGAATTTCACATGTAGAATCAACTAATCACCCATCAAAATCAATCGAAACCAAATGTCGTACAAAAACCCAAGTTTTAACAACTACTTCTTTCCACTTTACCACTCATAAAACGTCACATTCTTCTCTTATACCACACATTCATACACGTACCGGTACTTCTCGGCCACTTTAGCCAAACTGACGATGACGGATAAACCAACCTAACCTTCTCCTAAGCTACAACTACGTAGATCCCACAGCTCTTCGCTCCGAACGACCGAATGCACCTGTCAGAGAGATAAAACCATCCAAGCATGCTTCAACTATGTGCAGCAGGCGTGCGTGAGCGAGAGAAAAAG
Organism: Anopheles cracens; assembly: GCA_002091845.1. Lineage (NCBI taxonomy): Eukaryota > Metazoa > Arthropoda > Insecta > Diptera > Culicidae > Anopheles > Anopheles cracens. The sequence continues at coordinate 32,045 of KZ072928.1, read as the reverse complement.
CGAGAGAAAAAGCGAGAGAAGCTGATACAACTCTTTTTACCAACGCCTGAGACGGGACAGAAGTTTCCCAAATCAGTTTGACAAAAACAACTGTTTGCCGTAAATTTGTTTATTTCGCTCCGACTTTTCGGGCTCTCTCTCTCTCTCTCTCTCTCTGTCACTCTCCCTTTCTAGCGCATTGGCCGCCGCCAATCCTTTCGCGTCGGGGTGTACCATAAATTTTCACCACCGCGATAATTCGGATTTATGGGTTCCGTTTTACGGGCTTTTTTCCCCGTTTTCCATTGCCGTTTCGTTCTCGATTCAGCCGCGATCGGGTTTTCCACCCGGCTTACAAAACACACTCAAACAACAACAACATTGCTAGAAGTGTGACCCCCCCGCAGGGCAAGTGCTTCGGTTTGCAATGGAAGATGCATTTTTCCACAATTTTCGGCACACATGAACACTATCGGGTTTCGCGGTGTGTTTTTCGTTGCTCCTCAAGGCAACACGGAACAAATCGATTCTCGCACCAATTCACGGAAGTAACGGCTATTGGGGTGGGTTTGGGTGAGCGTTTCTGGCTGTAAAACAACAAATGTTTCCAACATGACGGCGAGCTGATGAAAGGACGACGGTATTGATTACCGGTTAATTTCGGCATGGCAACCCCCTCCCAATGTCTTAGAATGCGAGAGGTGAGAGGTGTCATGTTTTGTGTAGTTAATTGGAAACTAACACCCATTCGGTATGGATGTAAGGTGTTTAAGGGAACCTTGTAGGGTTCCCTCCTTGTACCAATGAAATGCCTGCTTCCGCTACTGATTCTTTCTATTGCGTTTTCTTAAAGGGTAGACAACATGACAAACCATTACATGAGCATTTGTAATGGGATATCATCAAGGTGGTGTTTTTAGACACCCTTGACCTAAGCTGTTCAATCAAGCAACGTTGTTTCGAGACGTAAATATCTTTTGCTGCAGGGTCAACGGTCTTTTGAATGCAGGAGATATGGACATTTGACTGATGTTTGAATCATTGATGGTATTTCTTTGACGATTTGAAGATTTAGTTTTTCTTTGGATCAAGGGTAATTTAGAGAATTGTAAGAATATTACACATATCGAATGAGCATGGGAATTGTAAGAAGAATATTAAACCGAAAAGTTTTTCTTTTCCCACTACAAAGTGTTCCATTCATCATGAATCATCATCACGCGAAGCATGAAAAGGCGCAATAAATTATCGCGAAAGGATGTCCCGGCGACCATGATCGCAGGAAATTTATGGGCTTCATTACTTCACCGCAACTGCTCCTGCACTTAAGCATCCTGATCCTGAAAAGCGTTACAAATTGAAACGGCGCCACCGATCGCTCAAAACCCGCGCTGGCAGGTTCGCCTCGGATGGCTTAATTCGCGCCACGAGGCATAATTAATGCGCGTAAGCGCACACGACGCAAGCGATGCGAACCATATGGGTTTGCTGGAGGAGCCGCTGGATGGGATGGAAAGTCGGAGAGAAAAAGAAAACACATGTTACCACAAATACGCCAAATACGCGAGCTGATCGTAAATCATTGTCGCGCCGACTTTGTCACCGACCTTCGACCGAACTATCGACCCTTGCCTCTCGCTGGTGGGTCCACGTGGCCCAGCAGCCGCACCAAAAACAAACTCATCCTGAGAGCTAATAAAATATACAATTAACAACATTCATCATCGGCGGATCGGAGAGACGCGCGGTTCTTCATTTCATGGAACGCCGAACACCGAAAATGTATTAATCGACAGGAAGTTTCGTGCGCTTTAAAGAGGATTCTTGAAATGAATGCACGGGAGATGTCGTCGGGTGCATTAAAATTCTCTATTTATTGTTCAACATATTTACGAGCGTATTCTGGATGAACATGCGTTTATTTTATTTGTTTTAAAAAGCAACATTGTTACATCTCAATAAAAAGTGAAACTATGCAGAGCAAAATAAACCAATATGTGCTTCCCGTCACAATGAAGAATGCTGTCGCAGAACCATAACTCATACGGTGAAGGAATGCCTTGCGGGATGCCGACAAAAATGTACTTTAAAAATGGACATAAACTACACACGCACATACTCTAACGAATGTGAGTATTACAAAGCTGAACAAGTGGAACCAAAACGCACGGAAAAATGTGAAAATTTTACGCTTTTATCAGATCATTCGGGAAATGTTTTTTTTCTGTGCGTGTACATTATTCTCGAGCGGTCGCACATAAATTGTTCCGGCAAGCAGTTTGTTTTGACGTTCATGAAACAATTTTTACGACCATCCGCGACCATGGCCGCGGGCGCGAAGCGAGAGACGCCGGTGACCACCGGAGTGATCCTGACCATCGTCACCATTTGTCACGTGGAGCAGCAGAATGGCGTGTAACCGAGGTGTCTTTTGCGAAAGTTTTTGTTTTTTGGAGAAAGTGAGACGGAGGAGATGTTTAGAAAGTAGAATTTTGCTTCATTTTTAAAGTATTTTATATTTATTTGAGAAAGATAATGCAAATAGAGAAGTAAATGTAAACATATAACTCAACTAAGAATATAAGCATAAGAATAAAAAAAACAATAATAATAATAAAGCAAGAAAATAGTAAAATTCAAAATAAAAATACCATAATTAAAAAGAACTACGAAAGGCACAACTTCAAACGTATAAATAAGATAATGAACATACAAAAAATGTTATTATTGTATTAAAAATACACAATAAAACAAAATAACACAGTTTTAATAATAAAATTTCATAAAACAAACAAACAAAACCCGAATAATTATGCAGAAAACGTTAAATTGGAAATAAATGATTTAAAAAATATAATTTAGATATGAAAAAACCAAAGCAACTCATATAACTCAGTATAACAAAAGAAAATATTATGTAAAGACGTGTATTTAAATCAGTGTGGTTGTCAAAAGAGTCAAAGGTCTTTAAAAAATCATCTCGTCTCGTAATGATTTATTGAATTTAATTAACGACCGCAATTGATCTATCCCTTTAAAACCCTGTCTTTCCTTTGAAGAGGTTTGTTGTTCTATGCACTGCAGCTGTTTCTTCTTTCCATGCATCACCTTGTCTGGGGGATGTCATGTTTGTACAATCCCTGCCAGCCGAGGCACCTCCGGTTACGTGCACCAAAACAAGTGTTGACGGTAGGATGACAAAACATCTCCACACACGTCGGCGTCATGAAATATGTGTTATCGCGTCGAATTTATGACACAATCGACCATGACCGACGATCGAGCGAGCTTCGCTTTGGTGCGCTTCGAGAGACAATTTTCACTTTCACCTGCTTCCGTTCGTCCAATCCGGACAAACTTTCCATTTTCCAGCGGCAAACGGCACGAGCGCACTAATTGAATCGAACAGTTTGTAAATTTATCGCGCTGTTTGCTTCGCGACCACGGAGGGAATCATGTCCGCGGTGACACTAATGTAACCTTTTTCCGAAATTAGAACCTCGTTACGGGCGGCTTCCCATCACGCCGCGCCGGGCGTCGTTTGCTGTGGTTTGCCGGAAAGCCGGAAAGCCCATCAACAAACCGTGGGCCGTTCCCCGTTGCGCACGGGAAGATCGAAGATCGAACCGAAGCCGCCGCTACAAATCCCTGCTGGAGCCGGTGCTGGGACTGTCACAGCATTATGAGCCAACATTAGGCGTTATTTATTTGGACGGCTTAAGTAGTCGTCTCGCTTTTGTTTCGCCTCTTGGAATGTTCAAACAAATCGCTGCCGGGGCGACAGTGGGTGACACAACCCCGCGGTGAAAACCGCCAAACACGGTACGGATTTGACTTACGTGAGGCGTGATTTTTCGGTAACACTAATCAGGCTGAGTTATATCTGTCCCGTGCACGGGACGTGTGTTGAGGGAAAACCCATCACGAAAGCTGTTGTCGCCACCGTTCGCGGCATTCTTGGTGGCACATTAACGCCGGCAAGCTGTCAGATTTGCTCAACAAACCGTCCTGCAGGAAGATGGCGTCGCGCTGATTTATGGCACGGAACGAATCTCTCTTCGTCAAGGTGGATTTTGGAGGATTTTAGATGAGATGTAGTGCTGAGAATGAAGCGTACTGTTGTCTTGTCTACTATCTTGAGTATTCTTCAAGAAGTTGTAACAATTTATTTACAACATAACATTCTTTAAATCAGAGTTTAGATGACAATGCCTTGGTAAAATAGTATAAATTTAGGGTTTACAGCACTAATATACAGTGCAAATCAATTCAAAAGCCGATTGACTCGATCCAAAAATTACTACAGTCTGATGTGGGATTACCGATACAAAATTTATAAATCTAAAGTAATAAAGTAAATCGTTTTCATCAAACAATAATGTATTTTCTCGTTAAGAACAACAAGAAATGAGCGTAAAAAGAGTTTGCCACTAATAACGCCACTACGCCTTAAAGTATGCAACAAACATTACAACAGTTCCATATTCACGCCTTCGTGACGGTTTGTTTGCCAATTTTTAAAGATTCCCGCTCAGCTACGTTCAAAAATAGTGTACAGTTATGTTTTGAGATTAAATAAGATCATATAAAAAAATCGTTAATGCCCTCGTTAGACACAAGACAGAACAGCCAAGACTTAGTAAATGACAAGTTTGTACTAAAGAATAAACGCATCGCATCGATTGCGCCTAAATGCATGCAACCTGTCGTTTTATTTGTGAATTCGGTTTTTTTCGATTCCGTATGCCCATATTTCGTATGGAAAAAACTGTATCAAAGAAAGGCTTTCACTTACCTTTCGATGTACGCCGCCGTCGCGATTGCTTTCGCCGTTTCGAGTGCTATATTAACTCGCTCACTGCGCGTCGATGCACTCCGCTGGGGCAGTTGCGTTCTGCTGCCGCCCGTTACCGGGGGCAGCGGTGGCCGTTCCTGGATCGGCGAAAGGCCCGAACCGGCCAGCTTCAGCTGTATCGATTTTTGCAGCTCGTGCAGGTTGATCGGACGCACCGTTGAGCGTGCGGGGCTCGGCTCGGTGTTTGCTGATTGCTGCTGATCGATTCCACCCGCCGGGTGTGATTTCGGACGGGGATGAAGCGGTGGCGGGTGTGATGATGCCGGTGTGCCTTGCAGCGGTGCGACGGGACGTTCGTACTGCTCGAGCGAGGAAGCGGACGATGCGACCAGCGATGGACTCGTTCCGGTGAGGGACGACCGCCGCGAGTCAATCTTTTCGTAGATATGATAATTGCTACGGACGGATTCGTACAAATTATGTTCGCTCGGTTCGGTGGCCGTGTTGTAGAGGGGTTGCGCGGCCTGATCCTTGCCGGGCGCGCGCGCGACGCCCGCACGCAACCGGGTGTCACTCTTCGTTAGCGTGCGAGTCGCTTCCGTGGCGTGTTTGCCATGTGGGTTGTGCTGGGCCGGCGTACTTGTTAGCGCGCCCGACGTCGGCCCCACGTCGAAGGTGGTCTGGCTCAACAAGTGTTTTTCGTAGATGTCATTCAGCTGCTTCGGTGTGAGCAGGTTCGAGGCTGGCACCGCGCCGGCCGGAGTTGATTGGTGTTTCGTGAGGCGCACACCGGCAGCAACGCGTCGACAGCCGTCGCCACCGTCCGCCGCAGGAAGCGACTTTTGATTTACGCCCTGTCTGACGCCGCCAGACGGCTGTAGATAATCAGTCTTTTGTGATGG
>KZ072928.1:8584-20768 GCA_002091845.1 Anopheles cracens | reverse complement strand
CCCCTTGTGACACCAAGTCCAGGTCAAGCCGGGGTGGTGTCGCGAGATCGATTCCCAAACGGTCGTCGCGTCCCGTTCTCTGACCCCCGGGCCGGAGGTGGAGTGATATTTCACGGTGTGCGCGCGAGTAACGAGTGCACATGCAAATCCGCCGCTTCGGTGCCACCTGGTCAGCTCTGGAAGGGCCCGGACGGCCCGCAAAGGTACGAACGGCTCTCTTTTGGGAATTTCGCACCCTTCAGCACCCGGTTCCTCTCGATCGGGCTCGCGCGTTTGATTGCTCGCGCGGCTCGTGTTTGGCTGTTTACGGACGGTGGTGGTGGCCTAATTTAGGCAGACAGTGATTTACATCTCACTTCGGGTGGATCGGAAACGGAGGGTTTTTGCGTCCGAGCCGGGCCGTGAGCTGAGGTGAGTACAAATGTAGTCAGGCGTTTCTTGCCGGCGGTGCTTTCGTGTTTCCATAAAGCACAGCACACTCGAAAGCACATTGTTGATTGAAATGGCAATAAAATGTAATTCTACCACTACCATGTCGAGGCTAACCAACGGGTTATTATTATATATTTGTGATTTTAATGCTTCACTAGTCTTTATTGTGTATAAGTCTTGTATGTGAAGCAAAGAAATGAAATTGATTCATTACAACCTTGCAAACGAAACGCTTATATTGCAATAATATGATGTTTTTATACTTCAGATTGCTTTTCAAACATTTGCCCAGCTACCTTCAAGCATTATAAACATGTCAAATACATTTCAAATGATATGTTAACGTCGTAATAATGATTGTTGTTTGTCAGGGTTTAATGAAGCTTTCTATTATTAAAATTTGATTGTATTTGGAACATATATTGCCTGTTTTAAAAGCAAAGCATTCAAAAATCAGCGTCAAGTTATGAAACCTGTACGTTAAACGGTTATTACTGTTTTATTAACCTACTATATTAAGGCTTGAAACAGTTGTTAGCTTGAGTTGTATATCCCGAGCGTGTTAATAGTGCAATAGTGAGAATATTTTAAGTACGTATTGCATACTTTTAGGCTTATAATACAAACAAGCACGTATCGAATACTATTAACTTAATTATTGATATTAAAATATCACAGAAACATTATCAGCGAGTAGATGTGCTGTATCATCTCGGCAAACCGGTGCCGGGAGAGTGTGCCGAACTCACCGAACCCGATGCGCAACGGCTGCTGGGAGTGTTGCATCACGATCAGTATCGTCCGCCGCACGGACTTCAGCCGTTCCTTCGGGACGCCTCTGTTCGCGAGCTCCAACGTCGCCGGCCAGTGCAGACTGTACACGATGTAGCCCACGTCTTGGTTCTTGCATGCGAAAGATCGAAATAGTATCGGGAAAGTGAGATGTCGATTTTCGGAGCTCATCACACCCTTACCAGATAGTTCAAATCGTCGAGACACGCCCGAGCGGTGTTTGATTGCGGTCAATTGCATCTGGGGTGGACGGTGGAATGTGTGCACATGGTGCGAATTCCGACCGCGACGATGGGAATGTCCTTCACAGTTGTTTGAAGTTTGTTCTCTATTTTGCATAATTTTAAACAGCGAGATGCAGCTCAAAGCAGAGCAGGGAGCGATAAGGTTATATTTTTCTTTGAGCAGGAAAGGTCACACTTATTGGTTAAGACCCAAGAAAAGATTATGGAGGTAGCGAATCTTGATGAAATAACATCCATTTTCTTTCTTCTCCTGGTGTTAAAGTTACCATAGTTACAGTACAGACACCTTTAATCGTGGAAGTTTCTATTTCGGCTATAAATATAAACGTTACAGAATCTTGGAAACGTTAGTTCGAAATCTTGAACGCGTCCAGATGGCAACCGGTGGCAATGGACTTCGATGGACTTCAATGACATTGGACATAACTCAAATTGTTGTTGCCAATATGCTGTTTTCTTAAAAACTTTGACCATCGAACTTCCTATTTCTTTCGTCAGGTTTGAACACATGCATTCATTTCGTGCAACGGTGCAATACAAACGTTTATATATTTTTTTATCTTTTTAAATCTTTTGTTTCAAGTGCTATGAGGCATTGAACTATACGTGCAATTCATAAGGTGTAGTGTTGAAAACAGCCTAGGATCTCGGTGCATCAGAAATAGGAACCAGGTGCTATACGGTGTACCACAAAACTTCAAGTTTGCATATGAATATGTCAAAATTGGCTTATCAACCTGTCTCACTTAAACTGGCACAGAAACATTATCAGCGAGTAGATGTGCTGTATCATCTCGGCAAACCGGTGCCGGGAGAGTGTGCCGAACTCACCGAACCCGATGCGCAACGGCTGCTGGGAGTGTTGCATCACGATCAGTATCGTCCGCCGCACGGACTTCAGCCGTTCCTTCGGGACGCCTCTGTTCGCGAGCTCCAACGTCGCCGGCCAGTGCAGACTGTACACGATGTAGCCCACGTCTTGGTTCTTGCATGCGAAAGATCGAAATAGTATCGGGAAAGTGAGATGTCGATTTTCGGAGCTCATCACACCCTTACCAGATAGTTCAAATCGTCGACAAAAGGAAACGCTCGTGACCGGTGCCTAACCCCACATCGGGGCCAGCCACTTCACCAATGCTGCACGGCACGTTACCCGACCGTTTATGAGTCAATTAAAATGTTTAGCCGTAATCCGATTACACGAGCTCGGTTCGTGCGTGTAGTGGTCGCAGGTTGCCTGCTTGGGGTGCCACGCCTCGCCCAGTATCGTGAGAACCGGGCGCAAGTGGCCACTTCAGTTGGGATGTCGGATTGACCGAGTTTTGGGCTAATCCAGTGCGTCTTCGGGTGAGTCGTCGGGCGATTGGCAACCCACGGACGCGGATTGCAACACGCACCGCCGCACGAAAGCAAAAGTTCGTCGATGACTTAATAATCGAATCGTTGTTTGGCGCTGGGATGCGGTATTCTTCAAACAGGCGGGGGGGAGTTGTGCGCCCATTTAAGGAGCCTGTCCCAGACTGTCAATTGAGCGTTATTGGGATGGACCGCCCGAGCGGTGTTTGATTGCGGTCAATTGCATCTGGGGTGGACGGTGGAATGTGTGCACATGGTGCGAATTCCGACCGCGACGATGGGAATGTCCTTCACAGTTGTTTGAAGTTTGTTCTCTATTTTGCATAATTTTAAACAGCGAGATGCAGCTCAAAGCAGAGCAGGGAGCGATAAGGTTATATTTTTCTTTGAGCAGGAAAGGTCACACTTATTGGTTAAGACCCAAGAAAAGATTATGGAGGTAGCGAATCTTGATGAAATAACATCCATTTTCTTTCTTCTCCTGGTGTTAGCAATGTTTTCTTTTCCCACTGGATCGTGGCAGGTCGGTAGCAGCAGCAGCAGCTACCGAATCGATCGCACCCCACCCGGGATAGAGAGAGAGAGAGCAGAGGCAGAAAAATGCCACCCAATGCTTTCCCAAAACAGACTCCCATCTCGGCGCGATCGAACCGTGCATTTGGTCGGCTCATTATTTACCCGCCAGCTTGCCCAACGCCGTTCGTCCAAATCGAAATGACACGTGGTTTCTTTCGCTTTGTGGGAAGGAGAAAAGTCGCTGGTTAAGCAAACAAACAGCCGATTCAACCGATCGGTCGGTTTGCGGAAGCCTCCCTTTTCACCCGAGCCGTTTCCGTACCTGCACGCCAGATTTAATTGTCATCTCCCCGAAGCGTCGATCTTATCGCAGTTCCGTTCCGAGGCCGATGTTCGAACCGATGTGCCCAATTGTACAGTTCGATTCTCCGCCGCAAAAGGAAACGCTCGTGACCGTTGCCTAACCCCACATCAGTGCCAGCCACTTCACCAATGCTGCACGGCACGTTACCCGACCGTTTATGAGTCAATTAAAATGTTTAGCCGTAATCCGATTACAATTTTAAGATCACAAAGTAACGTATGATTACATTCCATGTTTTTTTTCATAATTCTCCAAAAAAGGCTTGTCGTTCAGTTTGTTTTATCTTAAATAACAACGCTTAACACAGCGTTCATTCCAAAAATATGCAATCTGCTTGACAAAAAGCTTTATTAACACCACAATAAAACCAGTACAGGCATGCATCGCTGTAATGAAACGTTTATTATCTTCCCATTGCATACTTTTAGGCGATAATTTGATGAAATAGTTCAATTGTGAACAATTTTCGCGAAGGAACTGTTGATTTGCGTTACAGCATACAGCAAAGTTTCAGATCAAAACTGATCTGTATCAATGTATTCGTTTATTTATAATTTTATTTGTGTACAAGTCAATTTCAAGTACATCGTTTTATACTTTCTCTCTTGCAATGTTTGCTTTTATTCACACAAAATCACAAAAAATTGAATAGATTCTTATACAACCGTCGTCTTCATATTTTTTTATTTAAACACTCAGGTACGAAGGTCACCTTTCTTAAGAAAAATCACCGCTTCAAGAATTGCAAAATCTTCAGATTGCAAATTGCATCTCTACCGAGAAACCAACATCATAATAACACCGAACAAACGAGAGAGAGAGATCGCGAACGCTTGCCTTCCAGCGGTGCGGTGAGAACATGTTCACTTTCACGCTATCCACTTTATCGACTGTATCAAGCAACACTCGGTTGGTAAGAGTCAGCTTTGAATTGTTGTCAGCTCCGGTGCACGCACTTCTATCCAAACAATTCCGATAGTGGTTCGTTTTGTGCCGTGCTCTTGCCTTTGCTTGACAATTTTCGTATCACCTGTCCAGGTGCCCTTTAATTAACGATCCAAGTTAATGGTGCGATGGCCATTGCACCAGAAAATGCATGGTAGTATAGATCAAACAACGTTTGCTGCTTTGCTTTTTCAAACGGAACACTAGCGGATGGATACTGTTCCACGTGTATTGCCGTTGCCGTTTATAATTATATGTTTATGAAGGTTTCTACATCTCTCAATAGTGGAATGCATCATTACCGATGTGAACAGCTGCAGCAGTTGCTGTTCTGAGATAGGACCTGAAATTACTATTTCCTGGTGATATCCCTTTGTGGAAGTATTTCATGACTTAATTAAAATTGCAACAACGCAGCTTCTGGAAACAATATTGTTCACACCAAACGTATACAGTGATAGAGAATAAAGGTGTACAATTTTAAGTTTGCAAAATCTTCAGATTGCAAATTGCATCTCTACCGAGAAACCAACATCATAATAACACCGAACAAACGAGAGAGAGAGAAAAAAAAAACACAACACAAAACATGTTGTTTACAACGCGGGTCCACTCGGATTGGACACTTTTTTTCGAGGAAATCCATTTTTTCTCTCCCAAAATCCCTTTCCCAAAGACTTCCCCGAAATAAACAGTCCAATAAAAAACAACACGGAACGATGCTGGACCACAACAAGCCATTATCGTGATTAATGTGTATTTATTACACTTTAATTGCCTTCCGAAAAAGAAACTGTGTCACGGATTCTGCCTCTCCTGCACCCCTGTCCTTTCGGTATCCCTCCGCGTTTCCTTGCCACCGTCGCGGGAAAGGGAAAATGACGATTTAAATGAATATTTAACACGAAACTTTTTCGATTCCGGCTGCGTGGAGGAAGGCCAACAGTCATACTTCGACTCCAAACGCAGGAAGGTTGAGGAAGCAAACACACACAGCCACACATCCGTCAAAGCCACGAATCTGGGTTAAGTTTTGAAGTTTAAAAGTTTGACAGCGCCAGTAGACGCGCTGGCGGAAGGACAGCCCTCGTGCGCGATTACAACGGCGCTAATGGATTAAACCGTTCGGCTAAATGGCAATCGCGTGCGTTCGATGCAAATACTGTGGCGATTGAAAGAACAACTCGTTCCGAAAGCGCCCGGTTCCAATGGGCGCGAGGGGTATCAATTTCGCTTGACAGATAAAATACACGCCTGCGAAACGGGTGAAACCGGGGCCTCAAGACGGTCCAGCCACTCCAGGGATTTCGTCCCGAAGAGGGGTGGAAGAAATTAAATCCACATCGCAAGAGAAGGCAAACGGATCCATAATTTATTGCACAACACGCTGCATCTTATCGGGCTGCATTTATCACCGTACTGGGTCAAAATAATGCCGTCGATTGTTGGAAAACGGAATGGAGCAAACGAGAGACGCAAAAGCGCTCATACACACCCGGGCGAGATCGTTATTAAAATTATTCGCAAATTTATGATGGGTCCGCGCGCGTGCCGTACCGTGGCCGGGCCCCGTCGCTCCGGATGACACCGAAATATGATTATGCGGCCCATAAACATGTGAGAGTTGAGCTGCGTTTTTTTTTTTGCTTTCTGTCATATTCATTATCATTTTTGTTCGGTCGCTTTCCTCCATCGCTCATTTGCTCAATTTGACAGAGACAGATTTTGGGGTGTGGAAAAATGATGCTGGTTTGTTGCGTCTGTGTTATGCTTTTTTCTGCCTTCGTGACCGATCGACGGCGGAGACAATGGTTCGGCTGTTGTGTGGAGCGAATGGTCGCTACTGTACCGAAATGACTCAATTTGCTCACGCCGGCCAGTGCTGCCATCGGGTGATCGGGTCAGGATTTATGGGCGCAGCGGGCCGCAACGGGAGCGTGAAGACGGCCAGCGAGGTTAACACACAGTTTGCTGCATGATTTACGCATTAATAAGTGTCACGTGCTGCGAGGGTGATGGAGAACGACACCTCGGCGACATGGGCACACGCGATTATGCACTTGTTCTGGTTGGTTCTTTTCGTCTGGTGTGATTAATTTGATTCTACCGATGCTTTGTGGTCTCATTTCAGCAAAGTAAAGCTACCAGTTGATATTGGTATCGATGGTAGCTCAAGTAATGTTTTTCGTTCAAATTTTCATTTCGCAAGGTTCAGGTTGTTTAATTTCGGTTTTAAAGACGTTCACATTGCTATATGAAGTTCCAAGTTATTTTTGATACTCAAAGGCATATTGTGAACATAATTTCCTAAAAAAAATTCATATTTTTTGTAAACACTAGTTTTAATTTATTCTTCTGAATTGAAAATGATAGTAGTGGTCATTTTTAAACTGTAAATGTTCATTGCAGGTTAGTGAATTAGAAAAGAAAGATGAAAAGAATTTCAAAATATGTTAGAAAATGAGACAGCAAAGAAATACAAGATGAAATGCATGAAAATTGATGGAGCAGATATACATCTATTTAACAATAGAGATCTAAAAACACTGGAAAAAGTGGAAATGAACATAGCACTAGTAAAAATAAGTTTCAAATAAGAACTTAAACTTAAAATAAATTATATATAATATATAAGACATATTGGCATATTGAAAAAAAATATATTAGCAGGGTTAAGTGACTGAAGACGTATTATAAGACGTATTATAAGACTGAAAAGTGAGAGCAGATTACATAATGATAACAGATGTACATGAAATACTCCGCACAATATGTCGTGTAGTTATTGAAGTTAAAACCATCTGCTGTATCTGTTGAAGATGGAAGACGTGGATGGAAAGGAGCATTCTGAAAAGGGAATGGAATATTCCGCAGATTTAACTGCACCTTTTTGTTCTTCGGGTAAATGGAAATTTCCGTGTTTTTATGCTTCTGTATTCTTCCATTCACGTAAGTATTATAAAAGGATCTATCAAATACAACACAGCTGAGTTGCGTTTCAAGCGTCGATCTTTTGACCTGCAATAAAAGCTAAAGGATATATCACATGATGTAAAAGATATATTCTGACAGGCTTTTTCGTTCTCAGTGCATTGAATAATCAGCTGAAATAGCTTACAACAAATTAATTATAAATATCAATTGCATGATTTTTAGCTCTTAGTAATGCAGTGGGAAAGAGATTATAATATTAACCCAATTTAAATATGTCTTTTTACATCCATAACCACTAACACAGTAGCTGCTGAGGATAAAAGAGAAAACGCATCCCATTCACGCACTCACAAGCTGTACCTCGAAGCATTTTAATTCGGGAAAGTTAACCACACACACACACACGCAACATCCTCCAAAACGAGCACAAAAACGAACCTCGGCCCAATCAATCGCTAATCGGTGACAGGAGTAAAAAGCGAAACCGCGCTGCCGTGCGCTGCGAAACTAGTTTTAATCGCCACCGGTGCGGTCTCATTAAATCGCATTATCAACTGGGCGCTGTGACAAACCCACCCCGGTGTCACCCCCTCTCGGTTCGATGGGTGTAAACGCCATTTCGAGCTCAATTTCCTCACACCGCGAACATGATTGGATTGTTATCGTGCATCGCGGGTTCCGCGATCCGCACCACCTGGAGGGCTCATTAACTGCGACATGCTAATGTCGGAACCTGCGGGGATTAACATGAATATTAGCTGCTGATCTGGGTGTTTCGGTGTTGCCTGTTTTTTGCTCCCCTGACCCGTTGTGTGCACTGCAGCTGACGTTTAATGGGAAATTGAAAGGGAAAGCCCTAATTACTGGCTGCCATGTGTGTTGCCGAGCGGGAGAAGAGCCTCGGCGCACACCGGTGAGATGAACGCCGCTCGCGCAGACATCTCGCGTCTAATGATCTCTATGTGACGCCTAAATTATCTTCTCTTCTGCTGCTTTCAATCACTTCCATCCATCGAAGCTACTGCCTCCCAAAACAATTAGTAACAGATTCCATCTGCGCGTTGTTCGTTTTTGTTCGCAAGCCTGATCGATTACTTCTTACTTGCAGAAAATCTCGGTTCCGCTGGAGCATGTCCGATAATTTATCAGACCATCTTCGCCACTCCTCACTCTCGTCGTCCGTAGAGCGATTGATTAATCGGCAGAGTGATGTGATCTGCTCTCGGACCTCAAAGTGCTCGCTGGCTTCGTCGAATCCCACGAAGTTCTCGATCATTTATCATTATTCTAATTATGCCCCAGCGTATCGTTCCGGGACGGCGACGTTGCAGTTGCAGAACGCACTGACGCACACTGCTTCTGTCACTTCTCCGTCACGATGCAGACGTAACGTGTCAGCTTGACGAGATCAGGCACAGTCGACCGTGCGTCGATTTTGCCAAGTCGCCCTTTTTACACATCAAATCCATCGATTGGAGCGTCTTTCCGTGTCCGTCGGGAATCGGAAGAATCGCTGCGATGAACTCCACTGGGAAGGTGAAAAATGGGTTGTGTGCGTGACGCGTTTTTGTGGCCCGATCCCGCTCGCAGGCACCGTTTGCAGACTTAATTGGATCTCGTTGTCGGCGCGGAATAGATTCGTCTAGAATGGATTCACCATCGTTTATCGTGCCCGCGCTGACGGATGCAGTCTGTCGGTGATGGTAGCTCCCTTTCGGAGTGAGTAAGCATGAAGCAATTGCGCATTGCGATTGAGTGCATTCAATCGTGCTGTGAACGAGCTAGCGAATGCAATTTGTTGAAGTTTTTGGTTCGAAGGAAAGTGTGGAGATTTAGGTCATTAAAAATGCACACATAAAAGCTGAAGTATATTGAACAGACTGAGCAATTCGAACGTCCATGGAATATCCTTTTATTACTGATACTGATTGTTGTCTGTTGGGAAGTAGGTCAGACGATAGGCATTGTTCCTGGATGATTCATTTTACAGACGTTTACCTCAGTCGTATGATGACACATTTGTTAACCTCTACCATTTGTTTTATGACTCCAGACTAGCCAGACGTCTGGATTCTATTGGAATGCTTACGCATGCAGACTTGGAGAAACAATACAGTTCGCTGTTATCCCTGTGTTATCTTCTGAGTCATCGATGTGACATGAAACATGATTTTATAAGGTCTTACCTTTTTGCTTTGTATATGGCTTAAATTGCTTTAAACATGTCACATTCCTGTTCCTCCAATCTACTCTACATCATGAGCAGCGCACGTTAAGCACGTGACATTACGCAACCCATCAGTACTTCCTGCCTTCCACCGTTTATCGATTTTTAATCGAATTCAAAGCCGGTTCGGAGCCTCCACTCAGCAGCCTCAACTTTCTGATCAGCCTCTACTCAACCGCCCGTCAATCGCGCCGTGGATTAACCTTTATCGCTGCAGTGTCGATCGTTCGAGACAATTTCGGAGGACGCAGTCGTCAAGGAGCTGTGCAGAAGGAACAACAAAAAAGTGCAATAATTGACGCGAGCGGTAAATTCCGATACGGTCACGGTGGAGGTGAACGTTACGGATCATTCAGTCAGAATGAGCATTCTAGGACGATTTTTCGAAGCACGCTATCCGTTCACCCGAGACTTAATAAACGTTTCCAAACGCATTAAATGATGCACAAAAAAGGGTAAACCCTATTATCTTCCATGGGTTGACCTACAAAACCAAACAGCTCTCTCTTGCATAACTCTTACCCATTTCGTCTTCAGCAGTTCGATAGCAAATGTCGTAAAATGTCCATCGATCACACACACGCGCACACTCACGACATGAGGAAGCGACAGCTTTCGATGCTGTAAGTCCTGTCGATTCGCTAATGGACGGGCCAACGGGACGGGAATTGACACTCTGGGTCTGGGTGAAGCCTTCTTTCGAAGGCCATTACTGCACTTTAATTGAATCGCTGCGTCCGTGGCGTTTGCGCCCGCGGTTTGAATGACGTTCACGCAGGCTTGTCGAAGATGGCGTTTCAGTGCGGCTCGGGAGGTCATAAAATGAGGGATTCGCAATCGCTGGAAATGGTGCCAGCCGTCGTCGAGCTTTGTGTCAAAGTAAGCTGACCCTTGGTGCGGTGGGAGAGAGTCTTTCGAGCCGTTATTTCCTCAGGAAAAGGCAAAGGAATGAATCGTGTCTCGTTTTACAGAGAGTTGCAGGCAATAAAATCTGCTAACCGCTTGAAGATATGCTGTTGGGGAGCTTGGAGTAGGAACAGTTTGAAAAATATTGTGTTCAATATGAAAATCATGCTCTTTAGTTCAATAGTTTGGTACACAAATTCATTCTTGTCACTTACTAGTCATGTATCGTAGGGATTTTATAATTTGGATGTAATTAAAGTTGTATATCGGTTAAACTCTTTGAAGCTTGCGCCCCAAAGTATGCAATGTATGATACATTTGGTAAAATTTCACTTGTTTTATTACAGGATTACATTATTAACGATAAGTTATCATTAATTGTGCTTCTATCAAAGATGAAACATCCACTTAATACTGTTATAATTTATAAACATACCAATATTTATTTAAAAACCGTTTGAATTCAGCAGTAACACTGTTCAAATAGCAATGTGAAAGCTAAGGTTTAATCCATATCGTAAAACATGCTGGATAGTAATAAGTATAAATATAGGTTTAATTTATACATAATTCCACCACTCGTTAAGACTTCCGATTACCCGTTGCAGAATCTTTTCCGAACCATAAAATCACCCTACGCCGATTGCAAACCGATGCTTTTAATCATCCAAATCGCAGCTTATCGTAAGCCGCGGTTTCAAGTGCAGCCTGTGAGCCGTTTCATGCCGAGAAGCCGAGAAAAAAGCGCCTGATTACGGTGAACCTGAACGGATATGAACGGGCCATCATAATGCGCCCGCATCCTGCTTCCCATTACCGTTTTGCATTATGTTTATCCACCGGCAGAAGTGAGCACCTTCCGTGCGCAAGAAATCACGAAGTGCCGGCTCAATGGGTCGGGCTCCACCGACCACCGCCGACCCAACATTTGCATGGTTAATTTATCACCAATTATGCAGTTGACTAATTGGCGGTACTCGTGCCAATGCGTGCGGACAAAGAACGACGCTGCACGCAGCCGCCACATCCTACTTGTCTGTCGAAGCCGCCAATGTGTAACACTTGTGCAACATTAACCATATGGTGGCGGTTAGCCCGTTCTGCTCAGAAGGTCCGCCGATCGGACGGAAGTCGACTTAGAAGAATCTATAAGCGGGCAGCTGGTAATTCGCTCGAGTCTTTCCGTACCGACCCGTCCAATTGCAACCGTATGTGTCTCTGAAGCTCCGTCCATTCGGTCTTTGTCCCGCACGGGCAAGGATGAGCCTGCCGATGGCCTCATTTTACTTTTCCCGTTTCGCTCCCTCGCTCGTATCCATATCGCGCGTGTTGTCTGCCCGGTTTTATTTAGTGCAACAGGGAGAGAAGTTCAACAAATGAAGCTCTTGAGCGGCACACTTGAACCTGCGGAACCTTCGGCAGCCAATGTTGGCCAATTAGCCGTTGCGGAAGTTGTCACTTGACGGT